>PVIW01001913.1:0-55168 GCA_004026585.1 Noctilio leporinus | reverse complement strand
CCCCCCTCCACCCCCGGCTCCCAGAGAGGAATCACTGAGAAAACCAGCAGGAACCTCCACAACAAAAAAAGAAAATTGCTCATGTTTCATGGAAACTGCTCTTATCTTCTTCTCAATTCTCTTAGCAACTCTATCTTTTCAAATGTAAGTACGTGCCAGCGTTCAGAAAAAAATACCCAGTTATTAACAGTTCGGGTGTAATTACTGCTCTTCCTAATCCCCACCTTCCCCAGGACGAGTTTTCTTCCCAAGTGTTATTACCTTCCGGCCTGGGTGGGCCCTCGGCATCATCAGTGCCAGCCTGGGGGCTCCGGGGTCAGGGCTGCTGAATCCCGGGCTCTCGGGAAGGGGACCGGGGACACGGTCTCTGGACACTACGTCCAAGGAGAGCTAGTTCCCTGTGATATTATTACTATTATCAGAGTCATCACGTTATTGCTTTAACAGGACTCTTTTCTCCATTTTCTGGGCTCTGGCACTGTAACCGGGAGGAAGCAGAATGAATAGCATGGTGGATACTCCCAAAGAGGTTCATCAGGAGACACTGGCTTGGGGTTGTCACCGCAGAGGGCTGATCGTGGGTCCCCTGTCACCGGGATACGACGGGGAAGTGTTTGGGGTGGCTGATACCGAGAACCAGGGTACCACCCAGCAATGGCACCCACCATGAAGCAGTCACCTGTGATTTAAAACCTACCATGTGCCAGGGAGTTTTACATCTGGCTGGGAACTGGTGGGTAAGGAGAGAAAAATCAAGGAACGCTAAATAATTCACCGGGTATGTGTAAGAAGCAGCAAGAGAGCCCAGTGCCTGCCCTTGGGTCCCATGATGTCCGCAGGGAGGGGCCGCAGCGTTGGAGGCCGTGCTGGACCCCCCGGCCGTGGCCCGGGATCCTCGCCCGTCCCTGAGAAGCAGCTCCCGGCCTGCGAGGAACGGACACCCGGCCTTCACAGCATGGTGGTGGACACGGGTGGCACCTCTGCCCCCCGCAGGACATGCTGCTGTTTGATATGTGTGTGTTTAACAAAAACCCAGCTTAAGCATCCAGCCTCAAGGATCCCTGAGAACTTTCGGGGGTTCTTGCAGCGATGGCCCAACAACTGCACTGCGTTGGCACCTCGCATTTTCACTTCCGGCCCCAGGAGGCCCGTGAGTCACTCAACAGCACCTGCCAGAACAGGCTGCCCAGGTTGGGGTGGAAAACACCCTCCCCAGACCGCCCCCCACCCCTGTCCCTGCGTGGGGCGGCACACAGAGCTGGGGGACCCTGGGAAATTACTTAATGTTCCTTCCCCTGCGGTTCTCCCTGGTTTTAGCAGGAACTGCCTTCAAGTGGCCTGAAGTCAAACTCATTGGATGGTGAAGAGAATCTCCCCAGCGCTGTGTCTGACCCTAAAGGGCTTCTGCCCCCAGACTCGGCCTCCCTCCTGCTGCAGGTCAACGGTCATCCCGCTGCCCAGCTCAGACAACGGGCCAGCAGCTCTCCCCTCCCTCCCCTCTGCCCAGCGTTCCTCTTCCTTTCAGATCATTCCCACTGACCTATGAATTGGCTATGACTTCCACGATCTCAAAAAAATAAACCAGCGAAAGGAAACAGATGAGAAAAAGTGTTCATTCCTGCCCCAGCCCAATGCCACCTGATTCACACGCTCCCTTTGACAGCAAAAATCCACAACACGGAGTCCTGTCCCATCTACTGGTCCCGAGGTGAAGAGCCAGCTTTCTCCTTAAGAGCCAGTAAAGTTCCAGGGAACAGCTCCGTTCAGCTGGTCCATGGACAGAACAATGGACCAGCTCTGCGTCCTGTCTCCGGCCACACCTCTTGGGCACAGAACCCGGGACTGTTAAACCTGGACAGGACTGGGCAGGAGCCCAGGGGAACCGCCAGGCTGCAGCAGAGAGCCGCCCTAACCGCCTAGGAACATCAGAAGGCGGTCCTCGTGCCGTCTGATCTCTTGCACGTTTCCTTTTCTATTATCGTCGTCCTAATTTTGCTTTGTTCCGCGCGCATTGCTGAAACCCTGTCCTCGATCGGAATATCAAAAACCTGGGAAAGACCACCCTAAGCCTTAAGATGAAAAAGGAAAAGGGTGCGAAGCTGAAAGCGGGGAAAGAGACACCAACACATTCGTTGTTCACGCCTCATCAACGCGCTCAGCGGTCACAGTCGGGTGTCTCACGTGTGCCCATGGGCGCACCTGCCACCCCGCACGCAGCCCTTTAAGACACAGTGTTAGTGGCCCCCCATCTCCGTGGCCGGGGTCCGCAGGCAGCACTTTGCCGACTGTGACCGAGTCAGTCCAGACTCACGGGCCACCAAAGACAGGACGGCCGCCCGCCGGGCCCTGGCCTCCTCCGGAGCAGCCCGTCACCCGTTCCAGGGCGGGGTTTCAGGAAAGCCTGAAAGCAGATCCCCTTCAGACTTGGTGGGAGCGCACACCTCCCCCCCGGTTCTGGGCGAGAAGACACATCCGGTATAAAATTGGGTACTAGTTTCTAGATAACACCTCCCCTTCCCACGCAAGAGTGAAAATACAGCCACCAAAGCGCTTAAAACGGCGTCAAGTGCAAGACGGGGGTTAGGAACGTGCACCCTGAGGACGGAAACTCCCGGCGGCTGCCAGCTCTGTCCCTTACTGGGGTGGGGCTTTGGGGAAGTGACGTGTCAGGTCGCTGCCGCTCCTGCTTTGGGTGTTTAGACCCAAACGCGGTTTGCTAGACCCACGTTTTCCTAAAATGGCTTGGCAAGTGGGCAGGCTGGACGCTGGAGAGAAAGTGCAAATACACGAATCCCCCGAGCAACGGTGCTTCTGCGAAATAAAAAATTATGATGAAGGAGCACCAGACTTTTCTTCATAGCCCCCTCTAAGCTCATCAGAGTCTCATCATTTCACACTAGCTGGTGGCCCGCCCGGCACATGGGTTCGAGTCCAGCGGAAACGCCCGACTGCTGCACCTTCTGTCGTCCCGGCGGAGACACGGGTGCACAGCAATGGCCACGTGCAGAAGGAGCGGCTGTGGACCGAACCGCCACGCGCAGCTCCCGAAAGCAGAAACCAGGGCCATTCGGGCCTTTCTTGCCCTGAAGCCTCTGTTCTAGGTCCCTCTGGGGGTCGTGAGATTGTCCCCCAGAGCTCCCCACGCCCCCCATCCACACACCCTCCCCTGGCGCCCAGCCCGTACCACCTCCTGACTTTTGTAAAGCCTCCTGCCCGCTCTTCCTACCTCTAACCTGCGGTCCAGCCCCATGCGTCTTCCCGCAGGAAGGTCGCCTGCCTGGATGAGTCCCAACCATGTCTGGTCCTGCTCCTCCGTCAGCCAACGGACGCCATCATGACGCAAGGTGGGACTTAACAATGAACAGCCGTTCCGATCCTGGCTCGCCCGTGGAAACCTGCGCGGTCGCCTGGAAAATCTGTGCTTCCCCACACTCACGGCGTCACCTGTAGTCACGGCTCAGCCGGGAAGGCACTTTCTTCCCGGGACAGCACCCGGCAGAGTGTCAGCTCACCTGAGCCACCGCCTGCCTGAACCCGCCGGCACCTGTGCAGACGCCGGGTCAAGGTGGGAAAGCCCAGCCACCATGGGCCCATCAAGGCCTCCAACAGCCCGTCCCTGTCCTCTCTGCCACCCCCAGTCTCTGCGGGGGGGTCCTGCGAGTGGTTCCACAAGACCATGGACACAGCCATCGCCCTCATCGCTCGGATCTGTCGTTGCTTTATTTATTAATTCTGGGGGGTCTGCCTCCTTCCTCAACCGTGAGGGTCCTGATGGAGGGTCCGCGCCTGGTCCCCCTCCCTCGTTCACCTAGCACTGGTCACAGAGCTTCGCAGTGCTTGGTGCCATCCAAGGTCTCAATAAACACTTGTTGAATGGACAGCTGGACCCATAGCAGGAGAGCAGAGACCATGGAACCCAGGGACCCAGCTCAGCCCGGGTCTGCCACCGTTGGGGGCTAGTCCTGTCCGGCTATTTCTGGGGGCTAGTTCCGTCCTCACTTGGAGGGAAGACAGTCCACTTTTTCACCAAACAACCCAACCCTCATCTTCATACAGTATTTCATTTGAGACCAAAAAAATCAGCAGCAGCAGCAGCAGCATTGCAATAGCAGTTATTTAAAATGGTACCATCCGGAAAAATCAAAAGTAAATAAAATGGTACCACCCAGAAGCCACGGAAAGGTCATTCCTTTCCCTGAGCACGAATGGCGTGCCTGAGGGGGCGTCCTACCTCCGACGTCAACCACGGTTCCAAGGTATTTATTATGAAGTCATCAGAAACGGACGTCGCTTCAATTAGACAGGACAAGCTGACGTGCCCAAGAATGTAGCTCAGGCAGTCAGATTCGGTCTCACTGTATCACTTTCAAATAAACCGGAACAAAACCGGAAGAAAACGGGGCGCGTGCTGGCAGCAGAGAGCCCACCAGAAAGGCAGGGTGCGTCCTCGGTGGTGTTTCTTCCCTACCGGCCCATCTTCCTCCCCCGACACGGAAGCACGTGGCTTTGCCAGGAGGCCACCCAGGCCTGGGGGGCTGAGCGGGCCAGGGGGCGCTTCTGCGGCCCCACTGTGCGCCCCCCTGCAGCTGGGGCCCCAAGAGGGTCTGCTCGGGCTGTCAGCTCAGGCGACCACTGCGGGTGGTGGTGAAAGGTTTCTGGACCGAGGTGGAAAGCCAGGGGCACAAAGGGAAAGACAGTAGGTTTAAGGACAAGGACAAGGAGGCCCCGGAAAACATGACAAGTGACAAAAGCCAGCCACAGCCCAGGGGCGCGTCAGCGACCTGTGGTTAGGGGTGGGCTTTGTCCTGCCCCAAGTTGAAGAGCTTCCGTCCCCTGTGTCTCTGAAAAGCTGCAGCCAGGACAGCCAGGTGGGCTGTGGTCACCAGCACGGAAACTTCACAGCCGCCGCACGGTCCCCAGAGCCTCTGCCCGGCCTCCTTGTCCCCCGGAAAGAGACTCTGCCAGCTCAGCCGAGTTTGTTTATCGATCTGGAAGGAAAATCGATCACGATACGCACACGGATGTGCCCAAATGCCATCGCTGAGGCTTGCTCTGCACCCCCATTTCCCTTTTAACCAGGGGTGGGTGCTACCGACTTTCAACAGGAAGCAGCCTCCTTGCTTAGCCTCAGTTTCCAAACAGATGTGCACGCGAGCCTGACAGGTTAGACAGGTGGATGGGTAGATGGACTGAGACGGAGAGACACACGTGCACCGAACAAGGAGAGGGAGAGGCTGCACACCGACCCTCACCCCCGTTCTCTCCGGACAGGAAACTGACCAAGGCTGGGACTCTGGCTTCAGGACACTGCCTTCCTGGCCCGGCTGGACATTTAGCAGAAGCTGCTGCCCCCCAGAGGCCGGAGCCAGCCCCGCCTCTGACGCCCACAGCAAGCACCCACCCCCCCAGGAGGAAATCGTTCAGACTCCCCCAGAGCGAATGTATAAAACATCCTGAAAAAGAACCTCCACGTTGCTTCAAATACAGCTTTTTCCTGGTGCTGCCGCTGCGGACACCTCCCTGGGGACACTGGAATGAATGCGTCTGGTGGCTGAGGGAGGCGGCCCGGGCGCCCGGCAGAGGGGAAACACAGAATTTCCTGCCTGTGAAAATCCTACCTGGACCCCAGGTATCCGACATGCAAAACGGTGCTCAGCACCTGAACACGGGCTTCCGAGCACATGTGCGCTGTGCGCAGGAAGCAGCTTCCGAGGGGTTCGTGAGTGAGATCCTGAGGGACTTTGCCTGGCTGTACGGGCTCCAAATGAGAGAAAATGGCATGTGTCCTTCTGGGCCTCACGTGTAAGAATCACCTGGCCTGTTCTCAATGACAGTTAGTTTGGTCAGTTAGGCCAAATCTCTTCTGCCAAATCACAAATACGTTAATTCCAGAGACGCTTCTGCTTGTTTACATCCTGTTGAAAACCCAAATTCAAAATCTATGTCCTCCTGTATTTTTTTAAAATGTTTAAATACTTTATTTATTATTTTTAGAGAGAGGGGAAGGGAGAGAAGCAGAGAGGGGAAGAAACATCCATGTATGGTTGCCTTTCCCCTGCCTCCAGCTACGGACCTGGCTGGAGACCTGGCTTGCAACCTGGTCATGTGCCCTGGCTGGGGATCGAACCTGCGACCTTTGGGTTGAGCCACCAGCCAGGGTGTCATCCTGTATTTTTAACAACAGAAATAAACAATGACTAAAGTGTGCTATTCACACTTTACCACCTACCTGTGACAGGGACCGAGATCACCTTTTTTGAATACTTTTTAGAACATTTGACACACACACACACACACACACACACACTTGGAACAAAAAATCAAGTAGAAATCCTAGCCCTCTGTCAACCAAGTTTACTTCCATTTTTTTCACCCAGCTGACTCCAAGTCTTCCAGGGTGGGGACATTCTGAAGCGGGTAAAACAAGTTATAATTTAGATAAGAAAATAGCGCCCAATAACACTTTCCCTCTACTAACATTATTTACTGCGACGCTGGGCTATGTTTAGAAGCCCACATCCAAAAGGCGGGGGGCGGGCGGGAAAGGCTTCACCCACCCACTGGTAGAATAAACAGTCTCGACTTCCAAAAATAAAAAATAAAACCAAAACGACGGTTGCTGGGCCGCCGCTTCCTGAGCCCCGCTCCGCGGTGCCGGTTTAGCCGGAGGCTTGCGCAGGGTCGCGGGCGCCCTCTGCTGGTCTCCAGGCGGAAGTTGGAAAAGGAGGAAAAGGAGGAAAAGGAGGAAAACGAGGAAAACGAGGAAAACGAGGAAAAGGGGAGGAAACTGTCCCCGTGTCCTGGAACCAGGCTGGCGTCCCTGGGCCGCTGGCCTGCCGTCCGGCCCCAAGGCCGGGTGTGCCCGAGACGTTCCCAGCCGCCAGGGCCCACCGGCCGGGACGGGGCTCACGCCCGCCGCGAGTTCGGGCCCGAGGAGCCCTGAGTCCGTGGCCTCTTCCGGGAACCATGGGCGAGGGGCTCCGGAAAAGGTGGGGGACCCACCCCACCGCCCTGCTGATAAGGGGGCGGAGACAGACCGGTGGGGGCTGTTTTCCCTCCTTACCGCCCACACGCGCAGGTGCAGAATTCCGACGCCGGGCGAGGGCCGCCTCCCCCACGCCTCCCCGGTGCCTCTGTGGCGCCCCTTCCCCTCCAGGTCGCCAGGGCCCAGCGGTGGCACCTGCCCCTCCGGCGTGCCTGTGGCCTTCCTGGGGGCAGCCCGCGAGGAGAGGAGGTGAGCCCCCCGCGCTGGCCCTCAGGCCAGGCCCCCGCCCCCCGCCAGCCCAGGGCCTCCTCGTTTCTGGAATACCCGGCCCGCGGGGCTCCCCGCACTCCCCGCGAGTCGGAACAAGGCCTGACCCAGGGTCCGCGCGTAAACACCCCTTCTAATGCCCAGTCCACGGACGGCCAAGAACGTACCAAGGTGTTATCCGTGCAGCTCTTCTAGGAAAGCGCGTTCACCCGGAGGGAGAGGGAACTGGGGTCACAGTTCGGCCTCAGCGAACTCCCCTCACCTGCAACACCCCTGTGCGGGGTCTCCAGGCCCGGCTCTGACCCGCGCCGGGGTGCGCTGGCAGCCGGGCCCTCTGTGTGGCTGTTTCCTGATGACCCCGGGCACCGGCTCAGGACAGAGGTGCTCGGCTCGCGGCCGCCCCGGCGCAGCCCTTGTATGTCCAGGGATCTAGAGCCCAGCGCACTCACGCTTCCATCCCGGACCCAGGTGGCAGCCCGCTGCGTTCGCAGACGGGGCGGTGAGCGCGGAGACCACCGTCGTCCGCAGTCGGGTAGGTCAGCTAGCGACGCGTCAGCGCCCTGCGCCTCTCTCCGCTCGGTCACCCCCAGCGCCCCAGGCGCAAGGATACTCAGCGCAGGAATATGGGGGGCTGACGGGCTTTGTCTACTGTGTCCCCCGAGGTGAGGGATGGGGCCACCCGGGCGCTGTGTGTGTGCGTGTGTGCGCGTGTGTGTGCATGTGTGTGCGCGCGTGTCTGCATGTGTGTGGAGGCAAACGGGGAAAGGATGCTCCCTGGACATGGACAAAAATAGCCTTTCCTCCCAAGGAGCACTTGGCAACGACAGAACTGTCCGTCGCTAACAAAGGGACAGCGACGCAAAGGAGCCGTCGGCATCGCCGAAGTCGGCGGGGACCGGCTGCGGGAATGAGACCGTCGCCGAACGGGGGAGACTTGCCGACGGAGACAGAAAGCGCCGCAATTATCATCACGCAGAACCGCGCGCGCCGCACGGGGAGAAAATGGTGTTTCCGTTTTTATTCTTGGGTTGCCATCATTCCTGATTTATTATTGTTCGTGGAGCAGAGGAAAAGAAAACCAGCAATCAACGTCAATTTTCCTGAAAACCCACCCGAGACAAACGCTCTAAATAGAAGGACCAGCCTGCGCCCAGGCCCGGGAGAGGATCCGGCGCGCTCGTGCGCCGCGTGCCGAGGACGCAGACCCTTGGGAAGCGCGGCAGTGGCTCTGTCCCCTCTCCTCGCCTGCTGGCCTGTCCCCCGGTCGACAGCTTTCTCCCACTGCATCTCATTCCTCAGCTCCAGAGCCTGTCTCCCCCCACACGGTCCCCAAAACCACATCCATGATGCCCAGGGCTGCAACCATCGGCAGGGGTCACCCCTGAGCCCCGCGAATGACACACTTGACATCAGCAGAGCCTGTCACTCTGGAATGCCATGAAGTCACAGACATTAGGGCGCGAAGCTACCCGGCTAAACACTGGGGGGTGGGGAGGTATTTTGTTTTGGGAGGAGAAAGTGAGTTGGGGTGCACAGTGGTGAGGTACAGTCCTTTCCTGGCATTTCAGCCCATGAATTAAACGTTTTTTAATTAAAAAGCTAAAATCCCACGGTCTTGCCACGCTTTGTTAAACCGTGTGTGGCTGGAAACACACCTGCGTGGGTGGCGTGCCGGCATCAGGTGGTACATGGTTTCTATCTTTGTTTTTTTTTGGGGGGGAGGGGGGGCTGTGCTTCACACACAGGTGCCCTTGAATTACTTGGGGCTTCGGAGTTATTCTCTGCCTCGCACACACTTCAAATGCAAATGCCACCCCCGCATGCGGATCACCACCCCGACCAGGTGCGATTGGAACACGCTGGGCCCGGGCAAGCCCATCCCACCCACAACACCTGGGCCAGGTCACATGCCTTTCAGTACCACCGGCCACTCCTGGCGACAGGGCCAGGTGCTCATGACAGTCATTTGGAACGATCTCTGGAAGACGCGCACCCCCCACTCCTGGGCGACTTCAAGACACGAACCAAGAACACACGTGCCCGAACGTCACCGACAATATTCTGGATGTGAATCAACCTGGGTACCGCCCTCGGCAGGGGGGCGATGAGTGATGAGCAAACAAAAGGCACCAGGTGGACCCCTTGGGTCACCAGGGACAGAGCTTGCAGAAACCGTGGAGCCAGTCCCAGGGGGACAGAGAGAACATCTGCTGACATCTCACGTGTGTTAGAGTAGAGGATGCGAGGCCGTGGCTGCACGTGTGTTATTTAGGAATGAACTGCACGGACACACATACCCACGTGGGCAGGATCACCACAGATCTCAGACCACAGCTCCTCCTGCTGGGAAAAGCATGACGGGGAGGGGGGACTTCGGTTCCGTTTTTCTCTCTCCATTTATGACCATATCAGCAAAATTATCAGAATATCCCCTTTCGTTGCGCACAGTGAAATAAACATCTCTCCAGGCCAGAGCTAATGCTTGACATTCAAGCCCAGGAGGTCGATGTGCTGGTCACGAGCCTTGGGGGGTTTTAATAACCCTCCTCTTCTCCACTAAGTGGGCCGGCTGCCCGGGGGAGCCCCCCAGCTCCGCGTGGACAGGCAGCGTGGGGCTGCTTTCCCGCCGCCCTCCCTCCGGCGAAGAGAAGATAAACTTCCCTTCCGAAGACAGGCAAGTGAGCCCAGGATCTTCTCTCTGCTCTTTTGACCCACGTCGTCCTCAAAAATATCCGGTGGTGGGAAAGAGAAAACTCATGCCCGTGTGTCACCGGACTCGTTGACGACCTTTTGCCATTCCAGTTCCCTTCGCCTTGAAAACCGTACGTTTGGATATCAGCACGTCAACCACCACGACGCCCTCTTGGTTCCTGGCCTCTCAAGGCGCAAGCAAATGTGTGACCTGGCGGAGGAAGCTGTGCTGAGTGGAAATGACGCCGAGGCACCACTGTGGAGTCGAATACACAGGCAGCAACAGCCCTGCTCGCTGGTGCTCCAGCCGTGTGCCTGCTGGTGGCCAAAGTCTGTTTTCACTGCATCCTTTCTGGATACGGAGAACACAAAACCCTCGAGAGACCGTGAGCGTTAACTAGGAAGCCTTCACCGTTTCTTCCCGTTCCGACAGTTTTCTGCTCTCTTGACCCTGCCAATGTTTTGCCCGTCCGAGAAAAAGCGACAGTCGGTCCTGAAACTGCGCAGTCTGGTTAGAGCACCGACCCGAACGGACGAGGATGGCAGGTGGCAGCAAGGTCACTGCTACTCTTCTGGCAAAAGTGGGCAGAGTGAAATCGTTCCGGGACGTTCTAGCTGTATCGTTTTAGATAGTCGGAACAATTCTTTGAAGGGGGTTCGTGGTAATGACTTTATACACATTTCCTACACGGCCGGTCCCTGGACCCTGCCGGGCCTGGCTGCCGCCCTCCTGCAAACACTAGGAAAATGGCGGCCCAAGGTGGGGGGGGGGGGTGTTGGGGGGGGCAGGCAGGTTAGCAAAGCCAGGCCCTCGGGCAGATTCAAGAAATGACCCCTGAGCGAGCCCTGAGCCCCCACCCCTGGAGCCGCAGGAGTGTGAGAGGAGCCCCTGTTCTGAGCCCATGGTGGGAGCCCGGAGCCAAGCACCCCACGTACTGAATCCCGCCCACGGAACAGCTCTGGCGGCCCGGGGCTCTGCTCCCAGTTTTGCTGGTAAAATAAACCAAGGTTATTTTAGGTGCCTCCTTGAAGCGTCCTGGCCGGAGGCAGCTCCCATCCCCCACCTACCTGGACACCCCACTCCTAACTCACCGCAGCCGGCAGCCAGCTGAGTCCAAACCAAACAAAGCCAACAGAACAGGGCCCCCTGCTGTCCTCCACCCTTTTCAGTGTCCCTTCTGCTGGTAACGTCCCGTTATTAGAAAAGGGCGGCCGCTGAAAGACACCTGCTCCTCCCCGTATTGACCCCTTGGGCCCAGCAGCCGTGGGCAGAGACGCAGCAAACTCTGGCCAGGCCAGGTGCTCTGTCTTATACTCGGAACGCAAAGGGACAACACCACCTGCCATCAAAGCTACCAAGAACCGGAGAAAGGGGACCGAGGCCCCGGAGAAGCAGGCTGTGTGCGTTCAGAGCGTATCTTGGGGGTTTATTCCTGACGGTTAAAATGCTTTAAAAACAGGCGTGCCGTTCCGGCTACGGTGTACGGACAGCTGTGTGTGTGAGAGCAACGCATCCGACCATGCCTTCCGGGAAGAGCCGGCCTCCGCGGTGGCGGGAGGTCACCTCCCTGCTCTGAGCGGGGAGGGCTGTCACCGTATCTGCAAGTCCAGCAGGCCCGGCATTTTTCTTCCGGTAACGCCTTCCCTCTGGGACTTCTCCTCCAAGGAGTGACTTCCCAGAGTGTTCGCTGTGGGAAGCCCTGGGCCGGGAGCCGTCACAGAGAGGACACGGGTGGCGGCTGTGTTCTGATGACCAGAGAAGCCCCGGCGGCACGCAGAGGACCCTCCGTCCCCCTCCTGCCTCCCGGGGGTGAGGCCCACCCGGTCCAGATGGTTGCCACCCCCTCGCCGGGGCGCAGGGCAATTGGACGGACTCCCCACCTTTAATCCTGAAACATGCTAATTGCTTAGACATGTTCACGGACACGTCAAGCGTGGTTGGAATTAAATGAGATATTGCACGTGACGCGATTTGCATCGACTCGCGAGCAGGAAACAGATGTTCCTGTTTCCATTGTAGGGAGGAGGCCAGCGCAGGGGCTTTAGGGGATGAAGGGGAAGGGAAATGTCAACTCGTACCTGGCAGCAGGAGCTAATTTGGCCCGAAAGGTAATTGCGCCCCCTCCTCACGGTAACGTGGACGGCAGGCTCCCCGCAGAAACGCAGTGGGTCTCACAGAGGAAGCCCCAGCCCTGCACGCGGCAGGCCGGTTCCCAGTGGGAGGGACGTGGTCTGCACCCGGGGAGGGTCCAGCGCAGGGAGCCCCTGCGCCCTGGGGAGCCCCTGCGTTAGGGAGGGAACGAGACACAGCAAGTTCCATCCAGCACGGGAACTCATGGAGCCGCTCACCATCCACCCCGCGGTGACCCGGGAGGGACGGGGACCCCTGTGCCGTCCCTGCGCCCCCACACCCAGGAGGATGGGGGCGTTTCTTCCTCATCCCTCAGGGACCCGTCCCAGCGCGCGGGGCCAGAACCTCGCTGAGAGACGACCCGCTCTCTGGTCTCTATTCCCAGCGGCCCAACTAAAGTCGCTCAAGGGGAACTCATGAAGACAGCGCCCTAACATCCCCGTTAAAAATGTGCGGGCCTGAAGGTCACCCAGAAACGCAACGTGAGCAGAGTCTCCTCTGGCATCCACCGAGTTCCTTCGGCGATACCCCGATGTATGAAAACAAGGCCAGCGCTGCAACTCGCCGGTACCTCGGGGCCTCCGGAAGCTGCATGAACGACCCGCAAGCTTTGCAGACGTCCTGGTGCGCCTGCCTCTCCCCCGGGGTGGTAGAGCTGCTCCTCCCAACCAGGCATTATTGATCGAAGCTTTCTCCTTGTCTTGCTTCTCGTGCCTTACAAAGGCGGGCCTTGACATCATCTGATTTGAGCCTGCAGGCTTATTTATGAGGAAATCAAGCCCCTGCGTGCCAAGTAGCTCCTCAGGAGGATGCCCACAAGCTCGAAGGGTGGTGCCGGCTGCGAAGCTGGCTCCCTGCCCTGTCGCCTCTGCTGGGGGGTCAGTCCCTCCCCAAGGCCCCCGCCACCGTCCACGATGGCGTAAGCACGACGCTAGCGAAACTCCACAGTCATACCCCAGAGCAGAGCAGAGCATGAGGCGAACCTTGTCCCGTAAACGACTTTTCCATGTAGTCTCTCATCTCTGGGTGAGCTCATTTCGGTTCCTTGCAAATACTTTTTTCCCATGAAGGAAGTTGAGAAATTCACTCGGACAGTAAAATTAGCAAATTACCTTGGATTTGCAATTCTATTAATTGTCCTCCCGCTTGTATTTCTTGGCATGCTCAGGAGCCTGGGTACAAGGGGGCTCTACCTGCAGTTGACAAAATATTTTAGGCCACTGGAAATGCCACGAGTGTCATTTTCCAGGCCCGTTGCAAATTGAAAACACGTTCAGATGCTGTGCGCAGCTCCGTCCCCGACGGTGGGTCCTCCATGGACTCCCAGCCATTCCAACGGCATTTTTTAGGTTATTTGTGGGTATGACATGTGGCCGCTTTTGACAGACCCAATGAAAAATAGACTTGTTCAAAATTGCCCATTTCTTCCCGTTAAAAAGAGATTTCACATGCGACCATGCATTTGGCGGGGCAAACTGGGAAAGGTGGGCATTCCCCAATTATCCGTCTGGCGTCCCCACCCCGTGCTGTGCGGGGAAGGGCAGAGTTCATCGAAGCAGGACAGAGAAGGGATCTTGCAGATTGGGTCTGGCTTCGTGTTAGGCCCAGGTGACTTTTTCATCAGAAAAACGGAGCTTTGCTACTGGGGGAGACCAGGCGGGTGTCTGGCGCCATCCGTAACTGGAGCCCTCAGACCCCAGGAGAAGCAGGAGAGGGCCCAATTCGCTTTCCATGTTGGCCGTCACCCTACTACCGCTACCGTGGCAAAGCTGTCGCTGGCCTTCGTAGATACCCCCTGCCTGTCCTCAGTCCGTTTCTTCAGAAGGAAGGGTTCGTCCCCCAAAATTATAGCAAACTCTTAAAGAAGGGGATGAACCAGGAGAAACCACAGGGACGTTCCAGATGGCCAAGCTCACCAAACGTCTGTAGACTTGACGCATCATCAGCGACAGACTCAGCGGAGGTAACGGGCTGAGTTTCACCGGAACATGGAAGACACGAGCCCTCCCGGAGGATGTTTTGCATTGATGGAGGTGCAGGAATTCGCTGGAAGGTTTACAGATCATGGTCCGAAATGGCACTAACTTTGATGTACTACAGAAGTGGCTAACTGAAGAGGAAAAAGCACACCAGGGCCTGGGAAGGGTAGGACTGTTAGTAAGTAGAATGAAAATGAACAGAAGTTTTGTAAGTTCTTTGAAGAACAACCATGAAAGCAGTAGGTAGGTATCCAGCTAGCCTCGTGGTCACCATCACAACGAACAAAGGTGCTTGTAGATTTTGTATTCCGGATGCCGGCTTTCTTTGAAGACATTCCATCAGTGGCGAGGTATTATTAGTGATTTTTTTTTTTCCGGGAAAGTTTGGCCGATCTTGAACGTTGAAAGTGATGGACGTTCTCTTTGATTGCTGTCCACTGTGTTCCTACTCGTGTCAGCCTCCCAAGGCACTTTCCTCTGTCACAAAATGGGGAGACCCCTGCCCAGGTCGTCAGCGTGAGGTCCATGTATGTCAACGCGTGAGCCAGGCAAAGGCAGACAGACGCATGTTCCAGGGCCACGCACCCTCCGTCACCTGACTGCAGGGATGTCCCCTCCGCAGCTCAGAGCTGGTCACAGCTTTCTGGGTTTCCAGGGACGGGGACACAGTATGCTGCTCCCCGCTCACGCTGCAGGCGGCCCTCGGACAACCCCACCCAGCACCCCCTTCTCGTCACGTTTAACATGAATCCACGCACCGTGAGACTCCGCCTCGTTGAAGCGCACGAGAGTTTGCCGTGTGGCCCACACCCACCTTGGCCTTTCGCCTCCAAGACCGTTTTTCACGGAGCGTCTTTGGTAGAGGAACCTGTTGGCGGATAATTAAAGGTGGCTTCCTTAAACCTTTGCAGTTTGGGAGCCTCGCGCACTTGTGTTCTCCTTCCAGCACAAAGGCCCAGTCTGCGTTCGTTGGCATCTGCGCGCCAGCTCCGTCCCCGGGCTCCGGGGCCCGGCAGGTGGGACCCGAGAAGATTCTGGCAAACCCAAGAGCCGGGGTGGTTCCGCCTCCTGCCAAATGATAATTAAAAACAGAGGCACGGAAAATGGAACTTCATTTTCCCCGTTTTACACCGGCCCCGGCATCCAATACGAATTACTCCCCTAACGAAGGGGTGGGGGAGGGGGCACGCCACCTGCGTGACCCCTGAGTGTCCCCCCCACACCCCGCACAGTGGGGAGGACAGAGCTCCCAGGAGAACAGACTCATCTCGGCACATTTATTAACGTCAGGAGACCCCGAACTCCAGGGTTCCCTCTACCCATCTCAAAATAGCACGTAAAGTAAGATATGACGTAGGCGGGCAAAGGGCAACATCAAGTAGGTTCGTGTGACCTGGTTCTGCATTTGGTCATGATTTTACAGCCTGGAAAAGCGCTTTGCACTAATGTCAACCTCCCTGCCTCGTATTTCCCAGAAAGAATCAAAGGCGCGGAGGGAAATAAAAGCCGTGGGTCCCCACCTTCCACAGACTGTTCACCATGCGTCGACCATGCAACCGAAATCACCGGGAAACATGTAATTTACGACAGAGCCTGCCAACAAATTACCCGTATTTTATGAAAATGCTCGAATTTGCTGTGTTTTCACCTAAGACATTGTCTCGTGTGAAAGGTGTTTTAAATCATCCAACCATTTCCCTCAGTAATAAAACTTTATATGATTTAAAAAAAACACACACATTTCTCAGGTCTCAAGTCTTAGGATGGGCAAGTGTGGTACGCTAGCATAAATATGCATAAATAAGTACGTAAATGGGACTGCTTCCCAGCTTTCACGCACGTGGTACGTTCTAGGGTAATTGTTCCTTATTTTCCTTGGCCCCTACGAGTGATTTTTTCCTAAAATTGTGCACGTCAGCTGTCAGAGGGGGAGCGGGTTAGGAGGCTAGGTAAAAACAGTGAAGGGATTAAACAAAAAAAAGAAGAGAAAAGTCCTCATAGACACAGGCAACCGCACGGTGATGGCCAGAGGGAAGGGACGGGGGAGGGAGAAGAGGGTGAGGGTGAGGGAGACTCGACTTGGGGTGGTGAACCCCACCCCACAATCGACAGAGGACGCGTCACAGAGTTGCACCCCTGAAACCTGGATAATTGTATTAGCCAGCGCCACCCCAGTCAATTCGATTAAAAATAAATACAAGCCTCGGTGAATGTCCATAATGAGAAGAAAATGTTGGGGAATACGTTTTTCCTTTAAAGGGGTTTTTCAGCTATTTACACGCCAGCATTTAAGTCAAGTCATCACCTTAATTAGAACCGTCACCGAGTTAGGGTCTGGTTTTTAGGCCGATATGATTTAAAATGATGCACAGCTCAGCAATCACGGGATATAATCAAGGCAAAACTGCTTTTTATGTAAAAACATAATTAGCCATATGATCAAAGGCTGAATGGAAAGAAAATGTATCGATTTTAGTTGTGTGTGTTTTTTTTTTTTCATGTTGGAAACCTTCATTATATTCGCCTGTTAGCGGCGGTGCAGCTCACAGCTGCAACCCATTTAAAATGGCCAGTTACCAATATTTTAGCAAATGAATGGTTCAGGACTGGTCTTGAACTCCTCTTCATCTATTTCGAAATCCCTTCCTGGTTTATCCTGTGCCGGTTAAAATGTGGAACAGAGCTCGGGGCGAGGCATGCCTCTCGGTTGATTGTTGTTCTACAGACATTAATTTTTGTTTGCGTTTGGTCAGGCTCCGCCTGAGGAAGATTTCCAAAGTTGCGAGACCGACGTTCGGGGGTGCCCCCGGCTTCATTCGTATTTATAGGCATGTTCTCCCCCCATCTCCCTCTCACCGTCCAGGGGCACAGGCATGTCCTCTGGTCCTTTAACTGGCCACCCAGCCCGGTGCCCGGCAAACAGGTCACTCCATGCGGTGAGTGATGAGGTCACAGAGTCCCAGGGTCCATGGACATTTCTGACCTTGCTGCTGGTTATCACCCTGCTGTGTGTCCTGACAGGTCACTTGGCCGAAGTCGTGGACTTTGTCCAGTAAGTAACAGAGGTCAAGACCCATCAAGACTTTGCTTTTTCCCACTTGTCCTGTTTAACCCATTACACTCTGCCTCTGAAATCACTGATAGTCAGTGTAATGTCACTATGTCTTCTGGGTAGTGCAGCAAATATATATATATATTTTAGATTATACTTATTATTCTTAGAGAGAGGGGAAGGGAGAGAGGCAGAGAGGGAGAGAGACATCCACGTATGGTTGCCTTTCACCTGCCTCCAGCTGGGGACCTGGCTGGAGACCTGGCTTGCAACCTGGTTACGTGCCCTGGCTGGGAACCGAACCAGCACAGCGAATTTTTATGTATGTAAATATGACGTACACGCATCTAGACCTTTAAATGACTGCCGCGAACGACCTATTTAGAGTGTGTGTGTAAATAATGCAAATTGGTCCAAGTATTTGTCACTATCTATACATGTATTTTTGATAATATATTGTAATTATAATAGGTAATGTATAATAGGTTGCATTATTACACAACACGTATTTCTTTCCCAGAATGGTGTTCACTGTACCCCTGGCTTCCTCCTCCAGAGGTGCAGGGACGTAGACCTTTTTATTTTTATTTTTCATTCACCAGGCACGTAGACCTCCCATGGCCGGCGTGTATTTAGCCCGGCTGTCCGTCCCTGCAGCCAAGTCCGTCTGTCTCGGCTGTAAACGTAGTTTCAGAGAACAGCCCCATGTGGGCCCAGTTTGGGGGTGCCCCCTGCAGCTGTGTTCACAGGCTCTGCCATGCTGGGGACTCAGCCTCCCCCAGTCACACTTGTCCCTGTCACCTAGGCGTGGCCACGTGCCCGCCCCAGGAAGACACGCACAGGTCCGGTGCCCATCCTGAAAGTTGGGTGGGAGGCTCTCTGAAAGGCCCCAGCACCACCTAATAGCAACATCCGGAAGGGAGGGACTGCTGGGACCGTGACCCTTCTACGTGCCGGCACCTTGCTCCCCGCAGCGACCCGACGGTGGGACCATGGGCCAAGAGTCCTTCTTGCACAGACAGGACGTTTATGATCTGAGCACGGCTTCTTCCAGGGGCCCAGCCTTCAATTTGTACCGATTCTCCCGGTGGGCAGCGCGGCGTGTCTGGCGCGGGTTGGCTTTCCAGGGTGAGGAGTTAGGGTGGGGGCAGCTGCCCATCTGTCAAGTTCAGTGACAAAGATAACAGAAGCAGAAAGCAGGAGTCGCTGCGCACGTTCCGGGTAATAGACTGTCTACGGATTAACAGAGCAAATAAAAGTGAATTTAGGGGGAAATTGGGTCAATTTACCATCACGTTTTCATGGAAATTTGCTGGAAATCAAGTTTAATTGGATTCTTATGGCAGTGAGTCAGCCCTATTTGAAATATCTTTGACATGAAGAAGATCATTGACTCACATTTTAGAAGAAATGACTGGAGAGGGACATTTAAAAAAAAAAAAACTCATGAATACAAATGGATTTTAATGGGGATTTGTTTTCACCTCGATGCCTGTATATAACTCCATGAATATGAATGAGAGGGAGGGGGCCACACCCATGGAAGGTGAGCAGGTTCTCGTGTTGACTGGGGGCTGTCCGGCTCCGTCCAGAAACTGGGGCACTGAACTTCCCAGGGTGGCCAGTGACACGGGACGGAAGGAGAAGGGAACATGTTTGCTAACAGTTTCTTCTTGCTCTCTCCTGAGCAAACCCTGTTTCCTGCAGGGAGAGGGAGACCTAAACATGTGTCCTTCCTGCTCTGTAAAATTCTGCTTCAAGTGACAAGCACCGTCCCCCTGGGTGAATAATTAATAAGATGGAGGCGGGTGTGCAGCCGACGGGCGCATGTCCCCGAGGGTTAAGGTCCGTTTCTGTAAATGGACTTCAACCCTAATTCAGCACCAATAGGCCTGCGAGTCTGGGCGTTCCCTGCGGCTCTTTCTGGTGCCCTAGGTCCCCAGAGATGTGCTAGGCATTGACCTGTTGGGTTGGACATGAGTGACACTGGTGGAAAGGTGGCATGGCCCTGCAGGTGTGCCCACCTCACCAACCTGTGGCTGGACCTGGAAGGACTCCCGAGACATCATTTCCCTTTAGACAATGAATAAGTGGAACAACAAATTGATCTCTGTACCTAAAAATCAATAAATATAAAATTTTTTGAAAAAAGGGTACTTGCTTTCCTGTTGTCACTTTAACGGAAGTGAACACAGCTACATACTGAGGGCTCAGGTGTTGGAAGATCCTCGTTTTGGTTTATCATGCTTCATGTGTGACCCAGGAGGCCCATGGTGGGTGGGGGTCCATGAACCTCTGTGAAGCCAGTTGGGAAAAGCGGAAGTGGGAGAGGTAAGGGGTGTGGTCACCAGAGAAAGTGCTTCGGTCCTGTCTTCTATCCTGGGCCTGGGCCCGATCACTCACGGTCCCTGATCGTCACCTCCCTGGTCTGATTAGATAGGGGTATTAGAAACATGCAGAAAATGTATTTTAATTAGAAAGGAGGGAGGGATAAGGGATCAAAGGAAATGGAAGAAATACAAAAATTGAAAACGAATTAAAAAAGAAAGGTTCCTCCTCTGAAGCACACATGAACTGTCTCCTCGGCTTTCAAAGCTACAATGTTCAATTTTATCATTAAAAGTCCAAAAGAGCCCTGGCTGGTGGCACAGTGGGTAAGGCGCCGGCCTGCGAACCCAAAGGTCGCTGGTTCAACTCCCAGCCAGGGCACATAACCAGGTTGCAAGCCAGGTCTCCAGCCAGGTCCCCAGCTGGAGGCAGGTGAAAGGCAACCACACATGGATGTTTCTCTCCCTCTCTGCCTCTCTCCCTTCCCCTCTCTCTGAAAATAATAATTAAAAAATAATAAAGTCCAAAAGAATGTTTCGTAACGTTCAACCCACCCCCACTCGCGCACGGTCCTCCCTAGTGCCTCTGGTTCGGGGAAACACTGACGATGCATTGACCCTCCACACGGTTACACGTAAAACACGCGGCGTGCGACTTATTAACACCAGGTCTCTCCTTCATCAGCCTGTTTCCTGTTAGGAAACAGCAAATTTATTCGGGGCCCCTTGTGCTTAATACGTGGGCCAACGAGGGACCGTGTTGTTTTGATTTTTAAAATTAAGCAAAAATCGTACTCACGCATGGATTCCCTAACCTATTTAATGGATATTCCTCGGGTTCAAGGTAGGGGCCTGGCCCTGTCCCCCCGGCTGGGGACGCAGCCCAGTGCGGCTTCAGGGAGCTGCCCTCCTGAGACAGGTGAGGACAGGGGCAGCTGAGCCCTGTCTGAAACAGGGGGGTGATCAGGAAGCCTCCCCTAATGAGGGGACGAGGGACAGCGGTGGACAAGACCCTGAGCTCCCTGCTTCCCCGGAACTGGGCCGCTGGCACCCAGTGCCCAGGATGCTCTCCACTCGGCAACACCAGCTCCGCTGTCAGACAGCATCACGTCACCCCCTTTCCCACCCCCAAGCCCCGGTTCCTTAGAAATATTTTCACATGCACCCGGGACACCGGGCTGCTTTTCAGATGTTTGCACCGCTGCCTCCAAGCGCCAAGGACCTGAAGGGCTGTACTTCATGGAGGCAGATGCACAGGTCGTCGGAGCAGGGTCTGAATTGTATTACTCGCCATCTGCCTTTCTCGTTCTGGTTCCCCGAAAGGGTTACGCTGGAAACGTCCCAAAAGTGGGCCTCCGGAGCTTACGAGACGTTGTTAAAAACATCTACTTCTTTCCTTGCTCTTTCCAACCCCTCTGAAAAAGAGATCCGTCTAACCCTTGCTCTAATTGTTTGTTTAAATTCCCCAGAAGAGACTCAGCTCTCCTGCGTGTCCTTCAACTTCGCCCTGAACCAGGACGTAACTGGTAACAGACTCGCGGGCCAGCGGAGACCGTTGTTGGGGGTTTTCCTGAAACGCACGACTGAGGCCTTACTCCTCAGACGGCAGGGATTCGAGCAAAGCTCCGCTCCGCGTCCCGCCTTTGTGCCGAGTGGAGCAAGTTACCGTCTTTCCCGAGGGCTCAGTCGCCGCGGGAACTGTTTCCTCCATGGCAGGTCGGGTGGGGCAGAAGGTCTGCCCTGGTCATGGTAGACCAGCCGCCAGGTCCCCAGGACGTCCCGCCTGAAGGTGCGCTGGCTACTTTCTGACCTGGGAGGCGAAACGGATTCGCCTGTGCCCCCCCCTCCGAGCTGGTCGTACCAGCCGGAGATGCTCCAGTGCCCGTGTGAGCCGCGCGACCCACGCTTTCTTTGTAAAAATGCCATTTCTGGAACCAGTGGAAACTGACTCCCTGACTCACAGCTGTCATTCCCATTGAACTGGGGTCTGGCTCTGGTGACGGGTTATGTATCCTCGGCCGTGGCCTGGGGTGCAGCTGAGGGGATGGGCGTCGGGCTGGTTTCTCTCTCACGTGTCCCTGGTCCTCGCTGCCACTCACCGTTCCTCCTACTCCCCCGGTCCCTCCTGAGACCAGGGGCCACGGGGAGGAACCCCCGACGTCCCGGCTGGCTGCAACGTCATTGGCAGGTGCTGTTGAATCACACGACGGGTTACGGGGGTGGAGGGGTTGCCTTATTCTGGTGACAGGAAGAAGGGCCACTTTTCATCTAGATGACACCCAGCAATTCTGCTCCAAGGAAAACGCCCCATGGTCTTTCTCCAGACCAGTGTCCCTGCATCCGTCTTGATTAGGATCGTGCACATATGGGGGGAGGGGGGGATTGGGAGGCGGCCCACGGAGACGGGTTGACTTCCATGTCATCCACATGAGTGATAGACGCCCCCCCCAGCCCATTCCCATCCCCGTTTGAACAAAGGCTCACTTTCCTCCCGTCCACTCTAGCTCGCCCCTTCCACAAAGCAGCAATGACCCTGACACCTCCCTTAGTGTCCCAACCTCTTCGTCCCAGGTCCCAGGCTAAGCCGCAGCAGCCGCGTCACAAAAAGGCCCGGCTGGGTTTGTCCCCTGAAGTTCACTCATTGGAAGTGTGTTACCCTCAAAACAGGAGCGGTTTCACCTTCCTGAAAACACAGGCATCACCAGGAAAACTTTCAGAGGACCCTTTCATTCTGTCTCTTCCTCCTGGTTCCGGAGCTGTCTTTGTGCCTCAGACGCCGGTGGTAACTGTGTAAATCTCTCTGTCCCGGTAACTGCGCGCGAGAGGCAGACAGAAACCAGTTCCCCAGCCGTCCTGAGCCGCCAGACTCTGTCTGCCTTCACGCTTCTCCCCCAGGTTGGTCCCGGAACATGACATCGCCTCATTCCCACACTCAAGAAGGTTTCATGACCCTACAGGGGGTGAGCGGAGCACAGAGCCTGAAACCCACCTGCCTGTCACAGCATCCTGCTCCGTAAGCCATGTTTGGGTCTCACTGGTACCCAGTCGGACAGATGGGGGGCCCTGACCCTCTCCTCCCCTCCACGGCGGTGGCCCAACAACCCACCTTGAAGGGGATCTGACTGTCCGCAGCCTCTAACGGCCTTGGGGCCGGACCCCCGAGGTGTAAATGTTCCACGGTTAAAGGACAGGCCTGAAAGAGTCTCCTGGTGTTCAGGCAGGAGGTAAAAAGTGATTTGGGTATTGATCGTTTTTATACAGTTGCCCTCTGTCGACCTATTTTTGCTGTTTTTTCCCCTGCCCAGCCTGGTTTTACAAGTCTTGGAAAAGCCACTTTTCCACCAACACAGCTCTCTCCCTGGTTGACTGGGGTTTAATTTTTCCTCCTCAAGTCCATCTGTCCATTACCTGGGCTGCACACACGTTCTCTGGATTTATATACTTTTTAAGATTTTGTTTATTATTTTTAGAGAAAGGGGAAGGGAGAGAGGCGGAGAGGGAGAGAGACATCCATGGACAGTTGCCTTTCACCTGCCTCCAGCCACAGACCTGGCTGGAGAGCTGGCTTGCAACCTGGTCATGTGCCCTGGCTGGGGATCGAACCTGTGGGTTCTCAGGCCAGTGCCTTATCCACTGTGCCACCAGCCAGAGCTAATTTCTCTGGATTTAAATAGAATTCCTCATTCTTGGGGTTGACGCTGAAGTTGTTGATTTGTGGTAAGGAAGGTTATCAAAGAGAAAAAAATGTGATAGGAAATACTTCAGAAAAAAAAATAGGAAAGTCAAAAGGGAAAAGATGCTGAATAAAATATAAAACAGAGCAAAACTCAGGTTTAAGACGCTGGGTTTCAGGTTGAGGGGTTTTTCTACTTCCCACAATACATCAGAGGAAAGAACGTGTTGCAGCCAGGGAGCAGAAATGCTGACCTAACTACTGGTGTGAAAGGTGCAGGTCAGCCCTGGCTGGTGGCTCAGTGGATTGAGTGTGGGCCTGCCAACCCAAGGGTCGCTGGTTCGATTCCCAGCCAGGGCACAGAACCAGGTCTCCAGCCAGGTCCCCAGCTGGAGGCAGGTGACAGGCAACCACACATGGATGTTTCTCTCTCTCTTTCTTCCTCCCTCCCTGCCCTTCTCTCTAAAAATAATGCATAAAATCTTTAAAATGGAAAAAAAAAAAAGTAAAGATCTACAAGGAAAACAAAATCATCCTTGTTTTCTATGAAAACACAAAGGAAACCCTGGCGCATGTCCCCCAGCCCCCACTTGGAAGAGGCAGCACAGACCCCAGGGGAGCTTGTGTGGAGCGGAGGGGAGACATGAACCAGGAACCATCCATAAACCGGGAGAGAAGATTCCATGAGTCCCCAACACCCAGACCAAGGGGCCAGCAGGTCTCCGAAGAACCGCATTTTAACCTCGGTCTCCCCAGATACAGCGAATGTTCCTTTTGAAGGGTGTTCTTTGGCTCCATGTTCTGGGGGAAGAATGCTGAGGGCAGTCTGTCCCCTGGAGGACACACGGCAGAAAGCAGCCCCCAGGGATCTGCTGTCTTCGAAGGGCACCTGAGCCAGGCCTCCACGTCCATTCAACAAAACCCGAGGGAAGCTGGACCAGACACTGCGCCACACGGAGGGAGGACGGGAGACCCGGAGCCCCGAGTTCCTGCTCCGTGCAGCGCCTGTCACCTGGAAAACAAAGTAGGCAGGGGGCCCAAATCTAAGCTGCATCCGAATGCGCCACTCAAATTACCGTCAAGCCTCTGACAGTGTCAGGAACTGGGTCTGTGAGGGAACCGACCTTCCTAGGTGGTGCATTGTGTGCACGTGATTGCATAGACGGGGGGTCTTCAGGGGGCGCCGACAGACTTTCCCCGGAAAGAACCAGACGGCACTCTGTCCATGTTGGTGGGACGCATTTCCTTTGTTGCAATGACCCTGTGCCACCAGGTGCTGCATGGGTGAATGCGCAAGGCCCTGTTCCAATAAAACTTTATTTATAGACTGGGACCTGGGTTTCTAATTTTCCCATGAAACAAAAAAAAATTATGAATGATTTAAAAGTGTGAAAAACAGTTCTTAGTGCCCAGACGGGGCGGGGGGAACCATGGTAAACTGAATTTATCCTACAGGCTGTCGGTGGTCAGTCTGCTATGCTTTAGAGTTTCCGCATCTCATTCTAGACACACACTTCTGTGTAATTTTCCACCTATCACATCCTCCGCAGACTTTATCTGGGTAACATCTATAGTCCACCCCCAGGAAAAGAAACACCGCTTCCCGTCCTGTACCTGATGGCAGTGACCCTTTTTAGAAACATGTTAGCCCTTTTCCGACTTTCTTGGAACGAGTGGACGGGTGAGTGCACGGTGCATCCCAGGGTCTAGTTTTCTCCAGGGACATGGCTACGGGTTGGGTCAGGTTTTACGCGCCAGCGCCCTTCCAGGTACGAAGGAATATTTGCTGCATTCTGAGCCATCCCAGCCCACGGGTCAGAGGGCGCAGGTCAGGATGGGGGGACCGGGTCAGAAGCGCAAAGAACAGACGGACCCTGAGGTGGGCCCTGACAGCGCTGCCCTGCGGGAAACCCACTCTGCCCATCCAGGGGACCCGCCCCGCCGCGCCCCGCGACGGGACGCACTCTTGGGACGCACGCGACGTCGCAGTTCCGCGCCCCCCAGTGGACCCTCCTTTAACCGTGGGGGGCACTGACACATCATCTCCGTTTCTGAGACCCTGAAGAGGCCCCGCGTCTGCTTGCATGGTCCCCGCGCCCCGCCCGGGGTTCTGAGCCAGGAAGTCCTGGCGGAGAACTGCGCCTCCATCCTCCGGGTCAGACTGCGCCGGGCGCCTGCAGCGGCTCCGCGGGCACCTGGGCTCCGGGCCCGTAGTGGAAACGGAAGGGCACTGGCCTCCGCAACAGCTTGCGCGGGGGGCTTCCCGTTGCCCTGTCCTTCCTTTGGAGTGTGTTTAGTAACAGGGAACATTTTCCGGGTGGGAAAACACTGCGGTCCCCGAACCCGACTAGCACTGGAGTCGCCCTGGGTTGACCGTTTATCCGGCCGCAGGGGATGGTTCGGGTCAGGAAAGGCAGGGGGCGCGGCGTCCGTCCGTCTGTCTCTCTGGGTGTCTGTCTGTCTGTCTGTGCGCGGGCCTCTCCGCAGAGAACCATCAGCAGCGGCGGGAATTACACTGAGGGTCCCCGGCGGATGGCGGCTCAGTCTTCCCAGCAGGAGGGAACCACGGTCTCCTCCGCTCTGATCGGCTGCGCTCCCCTCCCCGGCGCCCCAAAGCGAGCCTGGCGGTGAGGAGCCCCGGTTTCTATCCTCGTTTCACACCTGGAGCTGCGGCTGCCCGGCAGGCGACGCCCCCACCCCACCCGGGCGGAGAACCCCGAGGGGCGCGCCGGCTGTGACGGCGATCCCGGCTCTGCCCACCAGGGGTCAGTCGCGGCCTCCGCACGGGGCGCGGGGCGGGTGCGGGGCGCGGGCGGGGTGCTGTGCGCTTGGTGGCCGGGCCTTGGCGGGACCAGCCCCCGCGCCCGGCGCCCCCCAGCGCCGCCGCTCTGCTGCGGGTGGGCGGAGAAACGACCCGGGCTCGGGCGTGCGAGCTGACGCCCCAACAGAAGGCAAGGTTCTCCCGGGCTGAGCTCAGGCCAACGGGGCAGCAGGAAGGAAAATGTTCTTGACACGGGAACATCCAGACTGTTTCAAAAAACACCCTCCGCCGCGCCCCCCGATGCTGATGGTGTTGGAGACTGAACATCCGGCTTCAGACGGCAAAACACCAAAACCGCAAAGGAGGCCTGTTCCTCCCGACCCTCGAGGGTCGCTCCGTAAGACGGTGGGTGGGGGTTATAGGAAAAGTCCTTAGGATCCTCCAAAAAATGTCATGCGAGGGACTGTGTCTGGCAAGGGACTAGCATGACGCTTCCCCAGTGGCCAGGTCCTCCGCCATCAACACAACCCGCTGGCGGATCAGCACACCCGTCCTGCCAAGTGTTCCTTGGGTTCCCCCCTAATGGCAGGACACGAAGTTGAGCTAAGGCCCTGGGAGACGCAGGGAAAACTCCTTCATCTGCAGCCTCCTTAGCCAGGGATGAGTTGGGTCCCTTCCAGCTGGTTTTCCTCGCCCTGCCATTCTGAGGGTCTGTGATCTTCTGCTCCAAACCATGGAAATCCTTTCTGATGACTAACCGAACCCGTTGGCGGTTCTTGGGAATAAAAGAAATGTAAACGTACGAGGTTGCTCATCAGGGACCCTGATCCCTGGCCTTTGTGGTCTAAATGTTTATCAGTCCCCCTGCCATCCCAGACATGTCAAGGACTTGCCTTTCAAAGATAGTGTTGCCTCTCCCCCCACTTCTCCGCCCAACCCCCGCTCCTAGTGGCTGTGGGGCCCCAGACCCTGCAGTCCCCCCACCCAGGAGCCCCCGGGAGGAGATGTTAGCTGGGCAGTGGCGTGGAAAGCCGCCCTGTCTTGGCTCTGCTGCAGATGGGGTCCCAGCCAAGGGGGACAGGGTGTGTCCAGAGAGCGGGGGCCGCACAGGAGGCTGCAGTGCGGGGCACCTGCTGGGGACAGTGCAGTGACGTGGAACGTCCAGCCCTGGGCTTCATCGGAGCATCGCACGTGCTGAGAGGAACAGGAAGTGGGGCTTGGGATGCCACGCGCGGGCGTGCAATGCCCACCCCGTTTCTCGACACTGTGCACAGCATCCTGTGTTCACCCCGACCCCTGACACGCACCGGGCTGCCCAAGCGTCGGGCCCTGTGCCCAGCCTGGCAGACTGACTGTCCCATTGGCAGGTGCAGCATCTTCTCGAGACTCCAGAACCTCAGACGGGAGTGGTGGGTTGACACACAGTGGTTCTAACAGGACGCGAGGTCGCCAGCGGGGTCAGCACAGCAGCCCAGCCACACACAGCGTGTGGAAGAAAAAGCCATCCTCCTACACGCGGACGTCCGGCTCCCCGGGACAGAGTTGAAGTAGAAAACCCAGGGAGACCTCCCACCCAATGAGAAATCATCTCGATAACAGTAAAAGTGTGCGCGCAAGGGACTCTCTTCTTATAGGGAAAATAGTGTTCGCTATATATATATATACATTGCCGCAGAAAAGGTGGCTGCATGTTAATTTTCCTGAATGCTTACCTTGTATTTTCCCTGCCACGTGGGGGGAAATCGTACTGACCATTCTCTGAGAGAGGGAGGTGCTGTGTTATGAAGCCAATACTGGATTCTGTCGCCAGCGTCTTGAAGGGAACCGTTCAGGTCCTGATCCGATCTGGGCATGAAAGGTCACGCAGACCAGGTGCCCTGCCCCCCATGGCTCTCGTGGGGAACTTCGCGTCGTTTAAATGGGCTGAACCGTGCTGTGAGGGTTGCGTGTACGGCTGCCCCCCCCACACCCGGCGGCAGCCCGCAGCCGGTCCCTGGGCTGGACGCTGACAGCTGCCCTTCCCCACGCGCACGTCCCAGGCCCCTGGCTACGGCCAGTCCCCGTCCGTCCAGCTTCATGCAGCTCCCCACCGAACAGCCAGCCTCCGCTGCCCGTCTTCATCAGGGTCCCAGCCTCGGCTTCCCGGGCACAGCTGTGTGAGCTTAGCCCAGTCACTTGACCTCTCTGGACTCGTTTCATCACCTGTCCCGAGGCGGGGTAAGGCTGGGTACCTGGGGCTGCTGGGATCATTCACGGGGGGATGTGCACCAAGTGTCCCACCCTTCCCTTGCTCCCCACACTGCCAGGCAGCGCATACTGAGTGTCCCCAGATCGTCACCAGAGAGGCGCAGACAGAGCCGTGGGGGCCTGGGCGGTGGGCAGGGGTGGGGCCCGGGAGAGGGCCCACGACTTCTGGGCCGTTGCTGGGCCGCATTGAAGCAGCACCCCTTTCAGGGCGTGAAAGTAAGCAGATCGGGGAAACAGCAGCGCGAACCGACAAACGAGGCTGTCACGGTGAACAGACCCCACACGGGGAGTTGGGGGAAGCAGCACCCGCGAGCCCCCTGACACCCCCCAGCCCCGTCAGTCATGGGCGTTCTGGGGAAGTTCGCCTATTTTGTTTCTAAATGAGTGTTGGCTCTTCCCCACGTCTTTTTTCTCTGCTACTAGAGGCGTGTTAACCCCTAGGAGGTGGCCTGCAGAGGTTATTGATCTCCCTGCACCCTCCTTTGGTAACAAACAGGCTGAAGGTGAACCCTGCCAGGCCACGGTCACCCCCTGTGGAGTGGGTGGCGAGGGGGGGGCGTGGAGTGGGTTGGGTCTCTAGAATGGTGACTTCGATTCACCGCTTGCCCAGCTAAAGAGCGAACATGCATGGCTCACAGGGGTAGATTAGGTCTGGCGTGTTCTCACCATCATGGAACACTGAGCAGCACGTGACCCAAACGGCACCCAATGCAAGAGTCGGACTTGCTTCGTCTCCCCGTGCTGCCTGCTGGTCACCCGGTTCCGCCTCGGGTCCCTGGGCTCTCCTCTCAGAAGGCCGATCCACGCGCCTGGCAACCGGGGTGGGTCACCCCAACCAACGCGCAGGGCAGGCGAACGGCCCACTTCCTCCCCTAAGTCACCAAGAGAAACACGGGTCACTAGATCCTCGGGAAAGCTTCCTAAGCCGCTGATCATGTTCAGAAAACTTTCAAAGATAATTTCAACCCAGAAAATTGTTTTTTTTTTTTCCTGATTGCCGTGGATGTGGGACTTAAAATCACATCCACCCAGTGATTAAGACAACCTCCCAACTTGGAGACTAGTGTTTACCTCACCCGCCACGCTCTTGCCTCCATATTTTCTAATTAAATTCTCAATTGCTTTCTCCACCCTGCCGCCAGCAGCCCCGTTCAGAAACGTTTTCAGTCTGCAACGTCCCTCGGTACTCACTTCAAACGTAGAAAAGTCTGACCTCTGGACCACCAGTTCTAGTTAGAATTTTAAGAGAAGTCATTCTAATGGCCTCTTTATTTAAAAATGACCTTAGCCCTGGCTGGTGGCTCAGTGGATAAGGCGCAGGCCTGCGAACCTGAGGGTCGTTGGTTCGATTCCCAGCCAGGGCACATGACCAGGTTGCAAGCCAGGTCTCCAGCCAGGTCCCCAGCTGGAGGCAGGGGAAAGGCAACCATCCATGGATGTCTCTCTCCCTCTCTGCCTCTCTCCCTGCCCTTCTCTCTAAAGATAATAAATAAAATCTTTTTTAAAAAGCAGGGGAAACCTCTGCTGGACCCAGTATATGGGAAATGTACGTGAATCCGTGGAATTAACAGAAATGCACGGGGTCACAGTGGAGTCACTGGGCCCAGGGTCACAGGTACACCAGGCGGTTCCCGCTGAGCTCCTGACGCAGCCCGCTTCACGTTAGAGGTTTGACGCTGAAACCCGTCATTCATTCATTCATTCATTCAATCGTTCATTCATCACCCTTCATTCATTCATTCCATCATCAAGGGTATTCATCTGCCTTTGCTCTCCCACCGCAGCCCCTTCAGGAACGGTGGGCTTCATGCAAACACAGCCAAGCCGGAGAGACAGCCAGTTCTGGGGCAGCAGAGACAGCATCAGGGACTCCGGACCGCGCAGGTATGAGGCTCTGCACCCCGAGTGCCTGCGGAGCAGAGCTTCCCTTACGTGCCGTGGCCGAACTGAAAGCAAGACCCTTTTCCACATATGCAGGGACCCCGTAGGGACCTGAGGACCCACCAGCGTGAGGATGCAGGAAAGACGTTCCAGACAAGAGCGCAGGCACTGGGGTTGGGAAGGGAGCACTTTTCAGGGGAACGTGCCGGGGATCTGCCTGCCGGGAAGAAAGGGAACCTGGAGACAAGTGACCTGGGCGTGAGGCCGGGCCGAAACCACAGGTCACAGGACGGACGGAGCCCAGCGAGCCTCCCAGGGCCGCCGGGACAGCGTGGGGTTCGCGACCACCAGCCCTGAGGTCGCCCTCCGAGACACAGGGCCCCTGATGAGGGTTATGCCCAATCGCCCCCCGTAAAGATACCGGAATTCGTGTCAAAATGGCTTAAAAATAGGAGGCGGTTCTAACTTCGCTTCTGACCTGGTTGGCCCTGGGGATATTTAGACAAGACGGGTCAAGCTTTCCCTAGAAAAGCCGCTGTTGAAACAGGACGCACTCCCTAAACAGCTGTGTGGGGGGTGGAAAAGGACCACGTTAGCATCACTAGAAGGTGGTCCAGCAGCGCCCGACATGTGAAATCCAGTGGGACGAGGAGATCACAGCCGCCGCTAATTAAAACCACCCACGGTGCTTGAAACCTTCCTGGCGATCAAAAGAGGAGGCGCACTTAGCCCGGAGATGCTGACAGCTGCCCCTCCTGCGGGCACGCCAGCTTCCGAGGACCTGCTGACCAGCTTTCATGCTCTGGGGCCGTCGGGGCTGCTCCTTCCATAAACACCGGTAAGTGGGCGTTCAGTTTGGGTGAGGGGCCTCCCCGTAGGTCAGCGCGGCTGCTGGACGTGCCTTTGTGACACCCTCACTCCTGGGGTTGGGAAGTACGTTACGGGACGGAGAATGTCATTTCCCTTCGGAACCCGCCGCGGACTCTGGGAAGGTCCGGAAGGCTCCCGCTCCTGGGTCACCAGCTGAAAGGTGGTCTGAACGGTCAACCTCAGGGCGCTGAGAGCAATGCATTCTGGGTCTCAGGCCAATGGCCCCTGAGCTGGGGACGAAGGTGTTCGAAGGCGCTGGTCAAACGGGACCGTCATGCCCTTCCGCCAGGTGACACGGGCGATGCCCACGCCATGGCTCACTGAGAGTTTCGCCACCTTCAGCGTGGTGCGCAGGCAGGACGGAGAAACGCCAACACCTCTGCTGCCTCTGTGGCTGCGACCATTTCTCTTAAACGGAGGATCAGCCTCCCCCTGGCAGAAGGTACTGACATCTTGGTAGAAAAATAAACATCTCGCCGTATTGGAAGCGGATTCATGGCGCCATCAAATGATCCAACGCCCTTCAACCTGCTCAGTACGAACACATCGCCGTTCAGTCCATTTTGTGGATGAGCCTCCCGTTAGCATGTACACGCCACGCTCGGGGGCCCCCGGGACCCCCGGACTCAGGCGAATCCGGGGGCGATCCAGCCATTTCCCCTGGGCGTCTGGCGCTGGGGACTGTCACAGCTTCTTCGTGCAGCAAGGGCACGGAGCCAGGTTCCATCTTCTCTTGACGTTTTCATGACGTTGCACGGCACTCGGGTTTGCTCTCTGATGCCTCTGCTCGAGGGCAGAAAATGGGCGGAATGAAAAAATGTGAAAACAGTGGATAATAAAGCCGCCTGTCACCTTGGCTATGAAAAGGCACCGTCACCTCAGGTGCTGGTCCCGAGGCTCCTGCAGCTGGGGGACCAGGGGTTAAGTGGGGGTTGGAGGAGTGTGTCAAGCAGAGGCTGGGGGGCCGCAGGGCCCCCCTGGGGGGATGAGCCTCCGCCCTCTGGGCCCCAGGGAGGGGCCGAGCCGGACTAAGGATCGAGACCCCGAGCTGCTGCTCACCGGACGTCCCTGGACAGCGGCTGTATGGTCCTCTCTGGTCTCTGCGGGCCTCTGAGGGTGTCCAGTTTGATGTTACCTCGTCCTCAGCACAGTCTTCCTCCCTGAGCATCCCCCTTCCCTCGCCGGGAGCACGTCGACATAGAACGACATCACTTCCAGACTTTCACGGTGAGGGCAGCCATTTTCAACCAAGAATTAAACTGATACCATGCCCACGTTCACTCTTTATATGTGACTTTGAGGGCGTCGATGGAAGTCTCAGTCTTGTATTTAAAAATGCCTGTTTTATGTGCAAGTGTCTGGGTGCTTCGCATTCCCCGGTGCGCCTCGTTTTCCAACGTGAGCTCACCCCAGAGGTCGGCTACGAACCAGGTCCTGAAATGCGCAGCCTCCCCGCAGCCGCCGGGGCCCTGCACGACACGCGTGAAGTTCAGATGCACGCGTGTCCCCGCACATTCCTCGAGCTGAAACCGCCTCACGCCGCCTCCCTCCCCGAGTTCGCTCGAGTTGCACTTCGGAAATTCATTCCTTTTAGAAGCTGTAAAGTATTCATAGAAGCTGGGGGGGGGAAACGTGCAGAAATTTGCATTGATGGATGTTTTTTACCCTCCATCAGGATGCGGTGCACTTGAAGCTCATTACGGATCCCCGCGGACACCCCGCGCACGTGCCGTGGGGTTTGGGGCCGCCTGCCTGCATAATTCATCTCTCCTGTCGCTCTCAATGTACAACATGAACTTCCCGCTCATTATGAAAACACAAACCGACCGCGCGTTCTAGGAGCCTAATTACAGCAGCGCTGCAGAACCTATGGAGGTGTGAGGTCTGCCCACCGAGTTCTCTCTTGAACCCGTAACGTGGGAGAGTTCTTTGCTCTTGCCGTTTAAACATCAGCTTAACAAATGCAGGCTGCGTTTTCCCTTCCACCTGCCCCGGCAGAATGACCGAGAGGCCCCGTAAGGTAGGGCACGGGAAGTAATAGAGACAGGGGAGTTACCAGGTCTGTCATCTCTGAGCACTGAGACAAATAAATAAAGCCAACCCGGGACGTCCGGCACAGACGGGGCTGCTCCGGGAGAGGAGACCAAAGCGGCTCCCTGATTAGTGATTCATTAGTTCTCCGCTTTCAGACGCATCATTTTTTATGTGTTTGTAGTTCACGGAAAAAAACAAAATTCCAGGAGGACCCCGATCTTCCCGGCCGCCAGCAGTGAAAAGTCTCTGCCCTGACATCCCCCTCCGGTCAGAGGGGCTGGAACACGCCATGGAAATGCTAACCACGCCACGCCCGCGGCCTGGCTGGAGAGGGCTCCGTGGGCAGCCCGGGGAGTTCATAAATCCCGACCCGCGTGGGAGGCCGTCACCGCTCCGCGGCCCACGTGTTCCCACCCATGTTCTCCACACGCGCCGGTGGCCAGAGGCAGCCTCCAGCTCTTCGGTTACTAATTAAACAGGCATAATATTAACACGCAATTAGCTCCGCAATTAGTATTGCAGACTTGGCATCGGTAGGCCCAGGGCCTCTCTTCCCTCGACTCACTGGAGGGAAACTTTTTTGGCATTAAAATGTTGCCAGTTAATTGGATCCTCCGCTGCAGGAACGGGCGGGGTAGAGGGTCTCACTCAATATGAACTTTTCCACGTAGAGGTTAAAGAGGAACCCTGGCTGGTGGCACAGTGGATAAGGCACTGGCCTGCGAACCCAAGGGTTGCTGGTTCGATTCCCAGCCAGGGCACATGACCAGGTTGCCAGCCAGGTCTCCAGCCAAGTCCCCAGCTGGAGGCAGGGGAAAGGCAACCATACGTGGATGTCTCTCTCCCTCTCTGCCTCCCTCCCTGTCCTTTTCCCTGAAAATGTTGAATAAAATCCTAAAAAGAAAAAAAAAGAAGAAGCTGAAGAGACAGCCTTTAAGTTCCCCCAAAAGACTCTTTGTTGCCACCAAAAACTAACTAAAACTTCGGATGACTTGTTCACTAATGCATGGAACATTCACAAATGTACCTACTCATTGGTTCCTTCATGTATCTGCAAATACTGCCAGAAACTCACATGGTTCTGAAGACAAACATAAAAGTTCCTAATTCACAAGGACTAGATTTTATCACTGATCACTCTTCATGTGTTGGCATGAGCTGCCTGCCATGCCCATACGAGTTCAACAAACAGTCATAAAGCTATATTATTATTATCATATTATTATTAGATCACATAAAGGGAGAAGGAGGATTGTGACCTTTTGCAAGTAGTAAAAGCAGTAATCGACTCCAGCATTAGACACAATTCCAGAGCTCGTACCTAAAAGAGCATAATCCCCACCCCGGGGGCCACAGGGAACCTGTGTGCGGGCAGGTTGAGGGCCAGGAGCAGGACTGAGGACAGGGGGCTGGACCAGGCATGAGTCTGTGCGCCACCAGCTGGTTCGGGAAGGGTGCTGACCAGGCTGGAAAGACGTCCAGGCAAAGACACCAACGTGAGTCAAGAGCATCCTTCCAGGCGTATGTCTCAGAGGAGCTGCATCACCACCTCCCGTGTCTGCACATTTGCACCCCACGCTTACACACGGCACACTTGTGGGTAATCATGTAAACAGGTATGAAGTCCACCTCCTTGGTAAACTCTCTCAAGAGTCGGCATCTCTCTTTGCTCAACTGTACCTGCTTCCGTGCGATGCTTACACATTCAATAGATGCTTGAAGTCCCAACTCCAGCGTGTCCATTTCATTCGATAATTTTAAAACACCTTGAATGACATTTGAATCGAGGTTTTCAAATCTGCGCGTGGACTTAAGGGTTCCCAACTCATGAAATTCCGGAAGGTACGTAGCTCAGCGGTTCCAGCGCGTCAAGGCAGGCGTTCCAAAAAAGAGAGAGAAAGAGAGAAAGTTGAGGCTTTTTTATTAGACAGAGTTGGTTTCTAAGGCCGGGAAACTGCTTCAACTTCCACGCGCCAGCTTCTTCCCGATCAGAAAAACGGGGGCTCGCGAGGAGAAGTGAGAGGAGGCGTGAAAATGCCGACGAACCCCGACTCTGCTGCCCCTGGAGCCCGTGACGTGGGTCGTGGTGCGTCTGCACCAGAGCGGAGGGTGTGCAGGGACCCCGTGATGATGCCTTCGGGCTGATGTGTCCCCGAGAGCGGGTGGCCCGTGTCACATCGTGTCCCTGCCTGTGAGGAAGCTGCACAGCACGGTGCCGCCAATAAACAGCGTCAGAGGCCGTCTGCGCCGGGACGGCCACGGTCCCCCCGAAACCCGGCCGGCCAGCCGTTTGCAGACGGCGTTTGCAAGGCAGAAAAAATCAACACAATCTCAGCTCTTGGGGACATGTTCTCAAAGAGCAACTCCTCTAAATGATTTCCAAGTAATGAGATTAGTCCCTGGACCGGGTCCAGCAGTGGACGCGGAAGGACTGAGGACGTTTGTCTGAACGCCATGCACTCCGCTCTGACTCCGGGGCTGACGCCGAACCCCTTCACGAGTCCCCTGGGAGGACATGACAGGAACAGTCGAGTTGGTCCCGGCCTGGAGCGGTCTCCCCCGCTGCCCTCTTCCTCCTCCGTCCTGCGAAGATTTATTTCCTAATTTGCTTCCTGTGTCCCGTGATGGATCATCTGGGCCTGGGCCTCCACGGTCTCGCAGAGCGGCCGTGCTTCGCACTGGGGGCGCACGGGCGGCCGGGACCCCGCCCGGCGGGGGGTCAAGGGCCCCGCTGCACCCGCCCCTCCCCTCCCGTCTCCGTCTGCCCCTTGGCTCACTGCGCACGTCCGCCGCAGAATCAAACCCTGAGAAAGAGACTCTTTGAACGGGACGGGATCAGGGGTGCATTTCCAAGCTCAGGGCGGAGACGGGGGTACCCCTGCGAGAGGGCGGGGGCTCATGGAGCCCCAGAGCTTCCTGCCCCCCGGCACGCAAGCAGAGGGCCCCCGGCTTCACGTGCGGTGAAATGCTAACACACGTTTAGCAAGGCCACGGCCCTGACAGTAGGATACAAATTGATGAACTGGGAGGAAACGGAGGGTGGGTTTCCCCAAGGCCTGGAGTTCACAGTCAAGCACAGAACTTGGGCCCAAGGCCCCGGAGCTCAGCAGAGGGCAGCGGGGCGGAATTTTAACTGAGTCGGGGGTTCACCGGGACCCCTAAGTCATCAGTCTTTTTCTCCTGGGCTCTGTCGTTAGGGTAAAACTCCACCATCCGGGGTTGCATCCGTGAGGGGACTAGAAGAGCCGGGGCACTAACTGGATGGGGGGATTTGATTCCCCTTTGAAATTCTCCCCCAGGCTAACGGCGGCCCTCAGGACGCAGGGACACCCGTGAGCATCTGACGTGCCCGCGGCACCAAGACGGCCCCGAGGCTGCCCCCCACCCACTCCCCACCGCGGCATTTCTGAAACCTGCCGCGGACCGTGGGTCCTACTGTGACATTAGACCAACTCTGTGTGTCTGTGTCAACAGGGCATGTGGTTTTCCTCCGTCATCATCTCCACGGCTGCTGAACACGAATCCTGCCCTTTCTGAACAAGGAAAATGTGCGTTTTTGCCCGTCATTTGGAATTTCCGTAAATTCTTCCCATGTGAAGGGAGTTCGTCCCATGACACGCACGGTCCTCCGGGCCACCCTCCGTCTGAGCAACAGTGAGGGGACCTTGAACTCATTCATTGTTTTATGGGGGATGGGGGGGGTCCCATGTCCACAAAAGGCATCAATTTGTTTTCCAGATCCTCCCCCTCCACGTCTGCTCGTGATGAAAGAGGCAGGTGTTCTTTTATCTGGCGGAAAAGTCTGTCTTAGGAAAAACCCAGAAGACAGAAGACAGTTTGTACCCGCGAACCGAACGCTTCCCGTATCGGATTACCTTGTCACGAAAATGTCTGCACTGGTGGAAAATCACCACCAGCTACACCGATGCCACACGCGAACGCTTCCCCCGCCAGCAGTATCTAAACACGGAACGAAGCAGGATTGCTGTCCATTTATTAACTCCTCATAATTTACCTCTTCCCTGAGGGCACAGCACGCACTCAGCTCTGAAAAGTTCATCTACCCTGTCACCCTGTCACCGATAGATTGGCCCCGTCTGCTTCTGCCCAGCCACAAGCCCAAGTGCTCCTGCCCTCGGGGCCCAGCAGAGACGCAACAGGGCATCCGGTACGTGAGGGACGTCCCCAACAGTGTGCGGACCGAGGCAGCAACACAGGACAGCAGATGGGACACTGAGAAGTGACAGAGGGCTGGTTGAAAAATAGTAACTGTGGCTTTGGACCCAACCCACCCCTCAAAAAATAAAAATGGCCGTGGCTGGTGACACAGTGGATAAGGTGCCAACCTGCGAACCCAAAGGTCGCTGGTTCGATTCCCAGGCAGGGCGCAGAACCAGGTCTCCAGCCAGGTCTCCAGCTGGAGGCAGGTAAAAGGCAACCACACATGGATGTTTCTCTCCCTCTCTGCCTCTCTCCCTTCCCCTCTCTCTGAAAAATAATAAGTAAAATCTTTTTTTTTTTTTTTTTTTTTAATTCTCGTCTATAACTTAGACTCCCGCTGACCTTTCAACCGCTGACTCAGTTCTCCACAGCCTTTCGGGATCTGCAGACCGGGTCCCTTCCCGGCTCCTCCATGGTTTGTGTAATTGCAATTGTGTCTCAAAAGCCCTTTAGATTTCCGGGCAAAGAGAATTACCCTTCGCTGAGTCTGAGTGGGAACCATAGGGGGATGAGGTTGGTGTGTAGATCATCTGTTTCATCATTTGCCTAATTTGCCATATTCCTCTCCGACTGACTCCCAGATATTGATCTTCCCCAAAGCAGGTCAGCGAGGACCGGATCAAACCTGCCTCAGCCGGTAGCGGCTTCTATTCAAAACGGCCCAGGGGCCGTGCAGCTCCAGGCCCCGACGGTGGGAGAAGCCTCAGCTGGCCTCCGGAAACTCGACTCGCTCAGCATTGTTGAAAGGGTAGAGGGTCTGTTCCAAGCCCTATGGAAAATAGTTTCATAATACATCTTGACCCAGAACTTATTAAAAAATCCATTACCTTTTTAATTCAAGCTCATAATGCCCTTTGGAATTTCAATTTAGGCATTTCTTACCAACAGAAGAGGTAGCTTTCCCCCCGAGCATGGCACACAGCATGGACAGTCCCCGGACCTGAGGCCGTCCTGTGACGGACAAAGTCATGTCCTCCCTCTTCAAAAAGGGGGGGGGGGTCCCCGTTGCTTCTGAGCCAACTTCCATCCACCTCGCACTCCCTGAGTTCGTCTCTGGCCGGTGCACATTCTTTCTATACGGGGTCGCTCCCTTCACCCGACAGGACGAAGCTCAACCCCAAAGTGGTTCCTCAGGTCTGCCCGCTGGGGACAGACCCCTGGGCGCACACAGTGAGGCAGGATCGCGTGGGGCGCGTAGTCGGGCCGCCCCTACCTTCACTGGCCACCTCAGAGGTTGCGGGCGGCCACCCCCGCTTGTCACACGCTCCAGAAAGGATGTCCACGGAGGACACACACCCGACACACACATGCTCCCTGGGAATGAACAACCCTCCGGGGGGACACATCTTCTCCCCACGCGCCCGGCTTTAAGATGCCTCTGCACCCGTGGTGCCCGCCTCCCGGAAGGTGCCCCCTCACACCTGCCGGACCACGAAAGGCAGGCCTTTCCCCTCACGTCCCTCCCTGGTCCTCTGGACACCACGCCTCCCGCAGGAGGGACTGCAGGCAGGTGAGGCGGGCAGCGCCCTCCGCCCCCCGGACGGCGGGACCTGGGGCCCCTGGGACGCCTGCTGCCCGACCCCCAGCCTCCTCCAGAATATCCACGAGCCGACCAGTGTCTGGCCACCGGCTGTGTCAATAACTGTCCCTCGGACCCAAGAAACCAGCGTGTCTGCCCAACGGACAACATGGTTGGTCCCACCGTCTTTGCTTTATCATTTCACACCAACTTGGGCCCGGCCTGAACGTCTTCAAAGGGCTCCGATTCCTTCCAAATTCATTGCCTGGTTGTTTTTTTTTTTTTACGCATCAAAGCAGCAGGTACTGCATCTCGACGGGGATTTTAGGCACTAAGTCAATTCCTAGTGAAATGGCCGGAGCTGTGGGGGCCGGGCGGGGAGATCTGGCCGGGGCTGAATGAACACCGCGCGCCTGGCCTTCACCTCTGGCTTTTTAATGAACGATCAAGTCTCCTCTCTGCTGGTCTCAGCCCCAGCTGCTCCCCGGGGGGCACCGGGCCCACCTCCATTTAGCGGGAGACCCCGAGAGGCAGGATCGATCCCTTCTGGGGGTGAAGCACTTAGAGCTACATTAGCTCATCTGAACGGTCCGTCATTGAAACGGTTTTTTAAGAAAAGTGCCCTTTCGCGTGAATATTTTTTCGTTCCTTGGGGCTCTCATGAGCCAGGCCTTCGGTGAAGTAGCCCAGGTGGGCACGACGGCTGCCCTCTGACGTGTCTGTGGGGACAGGCCCCGACCTAACCCCTGCGACGGGCACCCCAAGCCACGCCCCACTCCTGCGGGGACCCCCCGGCTCCCGCCCGTAGGAACACAGGCGTGGACGCGACAGGCCGCCCGTCCCCGGAGCTTCTAGCTTGGAGGTCCGCGCGCTTGTGTCCGGAGATCAGGCGGTGACGTTCGCAGTCTCGGATCCAGTCTAAGCTGAAGGCGTTCCCGGGAACTGAACCCACGATCAGGGGCACCTCCACCAGCCGCACAGCAAGTCAGAGGCTGGAAAACACACTGTCCAGAACCTCCACTCTGCAGGGGTGACCTGCCGTCTGTTTTGTTCCGGTGCCACATTACAGGCCCGCGTCCCAGAGAAACAGGCATAAACGACCAAATGTCCAGACAGACAGGTGGACAAAGGCGTTGGCCTGTCCGCTCCCCAGTCCACTGTCCACCCCCACACCCCAGAGTTAGGGTTTAAGTGTAGCAGCTGGACTGTGGGTTTTCCCCTCGTTCACAGCCCATTTATCTGTCCTTTCTCCTCCAGTTCAGGACCTGGTTATCTGTTTCTATAGCTACTAATAGCGCTGCAACCATTGGAACTAATGGAGTTTGCCTCTTTCAGCCTTATTTTAAAGAAAATAGAAAATTGAGTACTTTAAAACTTAGTGCATTCCTGCTTTTTAATTGCTCTCTTTCCGATGGAAAATCTGCCTTACCATACCTGCCGTGAGCGTCTGAAATGGGGCCACCACCGGTCCTCGCTCACATTATGGGGCAGGTGACGGTATCTTTTCTGGAACTGAATTCTGGGAAATACACGAGTCTCCGCATTTCCGGTAGGGAGGGAGTGCTAAGAAAACACGCGTGTGTTTGCACAAATCATTTTTGCTGTTGCTCTGACTTAAGAGAAAACGTGTCGAGTTCCAATTCTAATTTTAAAAAAGCATGTGTGTTCGATTCCCCAGCCAGGGCACATAACCAGGTTGCAAGCCAGGTCTGTAGCCAGGTCTGTAGCTGGAGGCAGGTGAAAGGCAACCAACATTGGTGTTTTTCTCCCTTTCTTCCTCCCTCCCTGCCCTTCCTTCTAAAAATAAAATAAAGTAGAATAAAATTAAAAAAATAATAATGTAATAAAATAACATTGTCAAAAAGGGGGGGAAAGCATGTGTGAACTGCATTCATTATATGTATTACAAATAAATGGTTCTTGTTTTTGTTTTTGTCTGGGAAGCAGAAAATAATTTAGCCAATTTTTGTCTATGGCTGCCCCTCCCCCCCGAGGGGCACTTGGGGGACTCACAGGAACCCCTGGAGGAGATGGTCGGGGGGACGGGCACCCCGGGCACCCAAGGTCCACTGACCCCGCACTCGCTCCGGGGAATTACTCCCCAACACCTTCCCCCTTGAGCTGCAGCGGGCGCTGGCGTGGGCAGCGACAAAATAAAAAGTGTTATTGATCAGGAGTTCCGCTGTGTCGGGCGCTGACGGCAGGAGCCACCGTGCGCTCCATCCGTCTCAGGACAGAGGGGCCTGCGTGAAGGACAGACGGCGAAGACCCAGCCCGGATCCACTTAGCAGGCGGCCCCCACCCGCCTCACAGGTGTTCCGAGGGCCAGCGGGGCACCGTGAGAGCCAACGACATGCCTAACACGTATTGACAGGTGAGCACTCCAGGCATCAGATTTGGGGGGGCTAATGACCCCGTTAACAGGAAACATCGGAAAGGGCCCCCGTCCTCTGCCAACCATCACCATCTCTTCCATAAAACATGAGCGCACCACTCGCTGTAACCCGCTGACGTGAATCGAAGTCTTTCTCCTTCCGAAGCAGGGAGATGACAGCAGGGAGGCCACACGGGGGTGAGGTCATCCTACTTGAATATGCTGTTAAAACGATGTTACTTGAACATTTGTTGTTGGTACGAACTTCGTGTAAGAGGCGATACGTTTCTAAACACAGCTCCCTGAGGTCACCCATTCTCCCCACGTGTCCTAGGTGGCTCGTTACAGCCTCATTCACCCTGGAAGGGCTTATTCTAGGTAGGAAGGCAGGGTGGAGGTGTCCCTGTCGCTGGCAGAGCAAACACTAACATTCTAGGAAGCGTTGGCCAAACACGAGGACACACTTGACCCCGGGGGGTCAGGCAATGCAGTGGGAGTTCTGGGGTCCCTGGGCCTGAAGGGCCTCCCGCGGGCACGGCCCAAAGCGGTTGGCGCCCTTTCTGCTCTGCCAACACCCTCCCGCTCTGCCACAGGCGCTGACAGGACACGGGTGAGTAACGGTTGGCCCTCACCAGTTCTCCTTGTAACACGAGGATTGCTGCAGGAACGTGCTGTCCGGCGGGGGAGCCGGGAGCCACAGGGCGGAGTTTACCTTTAAGGCCTCTAAACCCTCTAATTAAAAACTCGGTCGCCCCCCCGCAGCTCAAGCGCTCAACAGCATGGCTGGCTCGTGGCCCCCGTAGTGACAGACGCAGACACAGAGCACATCCGTTCTCACAGGCGGTCCCATCCGCTCAGGTGTTGAGCCCCGCACCCGCCTCAGCCCCCACGCCATCTGCCAGACTAACATCAGCATAAAAATTAAAGTCCGGTTCCAGAGCCAGGGGGTGGGAGGGACGGAGGGGGGACACCCATGGCCTGCCTCCCGCACGCGCCCTGACGGCAGCTCTTCGCGTCGCAGGATGACCCTCACCCCACGGCGCCTCACTGGTCACGGCAGAAACTACGTTATTTTTCAAGTCCAGGACGACGGATCCACGGAGCATCAACACACTACAACCTCTGCCTCCCGAGGCAAAATTATCAAATGGTGCAGCATTACCATCTGCTCCCGGTTCCAAACCAGGTGGGGATCAGGCAAAAGGAGGAGCAAGTGTTATTTCAGAGCAAAATCAAAGCAGACACGCATGTATTGTTTCTTTTTTTCTTTTAAAGATTTTATTTTATTATTTTTAGAAAGAGGGGAAGGGAGAGAGGCAGAGAGGGAGAGAGACATCCATGCATGGCTGCCTTTCACCTGCCTCCAGCCACAGACCTGGCTGGAGACCTGGCTTGTAACCTGGTCATGTGCCCTGGCTGGGAATCGAACCAGCGACCTTTGGGTTCACAGGCCGGCGCCTTATCCACTGAGCCACCAGCCAGGGCTGTTGTTTCATTTTTTTAAGCAGGCTTTCTGTTCCCTCCCCTCCCCTCTCCGTCTATGGCTTCAGCTGCAGGTGACACTGCTGTGCCCACAGCCGGCTCCCCGGCTCAGGGTTGCCTAGCACGGTCGATGCGGGATCTGACCATCGCCACAGGGCACCCAGGCAGGCCCACCCGCCACCGCTTCACAGGACACGCGGGTCCGGGGGGAGCGCGGCCGGGGGGTCATCGGTGGGCCAGCGGCGAGAGGAATGCTCGGCTGATTTTATGGGGCCTGCGGAGAGATAAAGGCGGCTGCAGCTGTAGCCGTTGAAGGTCAACACCGCAACCAAAAGCGAAACAAACGTGAAGGAAGCAGAGGCGTGTGGCCAGGGAGGAGGGACAGACAGACAGACAGACAGAGAGAAGATCTCTCACGATAACGCGAGATAAAGAACGTGCTGGAAAGTCACCCTGACGGTGCCTTCCAGTCCCCTCCGGGTCTCGTCCCGCCGCCCCGCGCGTCCGGCCGCTGTGTTTGTCAGCAGGGAAGCCGACGGTGCTGGTTACACCTCAGGCTTTACGGCCAGGCCCCTGCGTATTATTAACTTTTACACTCCCCATAAAAGATGATTTACCGCGGCCGTGATTTGCTTTGTGTCAGGGTTGAGTGTGCTTCAGCACCCCCTGCTCATTAAACGCGGTATTTTTACTTAATGACCCAAGGGTGGCCTTTGTATTTCACGTCTGGGTTGATTTCCAACGCTTTATTTTTATCGTGGTTGGGGGGGGCCACCCCGCCCCTCCCCCCTCCAAAAAAAAAAAAAAAAAAAAGGGCAGGTTTCATTTCACGACACCAAAGGAAAACAATTCCGAACCCGGGACCTGCGCGTGGCCTTTCCGGCGATCAGAGGTGGGTTTTCACCTTCGCTGGCCGTAAAGGCTGAGCATCACGGGAGTGCCGCCCTCGGAAAACCATTTTCCTCCCCCTGGGACGCACGTCGTGCCGTGGGGAGGGGAGCGTCCCTGGGTGGCGTAGAGCAAAGCTCCCCCCTCAGCCTCGCAGGCAAAAGGCTCTGATCGCAGGCGAAACAGAAAGTCTAAGCCAGGGTGGCCGGCGTTGACGTCCGGAAGCGCCGCCCTGCGACCCAGGCTGCTCGCGCCACCAGCCAGAGCTTGAGGACCGGCCGCAGCCTTGTTTTCTCAATCCTGTCCCTGTCCTGGCGCAGTTCTGAGCAGCTACGGGTCCCGGTCCAAATCAGGTCCGTCTCGCCCTCAAAGTGCCCACCGGCAAGTGCATTGCGCAGGGCAGGTGACCTGGCGCAGGCTGCCCAGGGAAGGAAAGTGGAAGTACAGCCCCGGCAGGGAGACGTGACCCCTCAAACCAGCCTCCACCCCTTGGGCCGTGGCAGGTCGCCTCCGCGTCTTTGGTGGGGCCCTTCCGCGCCCCCTGCGGCTGATGGGCAGGTGGGCGACGGGAGAACCAGTCTTCTCCCCCTACCCTGGCGGATTCCGCACCGGTGCGCGTGCCCTCGGGAAAACACGCCCACAGGAAGATGCTCCCGGATCCTTGCCGCCGCTTCCCGGACAGGAGCCAGGAATTGGAACCCACCCCCCAACCTCAGCGCATTCCCCCCCACCCGTTGCAAACTGGGGCCTGAGATCCCACCAGCAGAGACGAAATGTGCCCCGCGGGGAAAGCTAACAAAGCAGGAAATCAACAACCAGTACCTACAATAGAGCCTTTTCAACGGGGGGGTATCTGACCCTGTCTGATGGAGGCGGATACCCCGGACCACGACCGGAGAAACCAGCGCAACGAGGTACCTGCGAACGACCGGGACCTCCTGGCCGGCTCCGGGCAGCGCCGGAGGGTGACAGCAGCCACCATCCGCTACCCGGATGTCCGCAAAGCCCTGATTCCCTCTGGGCTCCCGCGACTTGCCCCCAACTGTCACAGGTCCTGGCTCCGGCGAGGGCTGCCAGGTAGAACCCGGGAGGCCCAGTGCAGCTGTCTGTGTTTTGCTGAATCGGGGGCCAGGTCAGGCTGCCCCCCACGGCGCCCCCGGCCCTGGTCAGGGACAGGGCTGCAGAGGGACCGAGCCCTCGAGACAGGCGTGTGGGACCTGCTGCCCGGGCTCTGGACCCCGCCCGGCAGCCGAGGTCCTGCAAGAAACCGCTGTTTATTTCCCCAAAAGCAGCCCTGCCTCCGCCCACGGCCCACTCCCGCCCCACCGCGTACTTCTGCCACCCTGGGGCCACGTCCCCTCCCTTTGCAGCCCAGGGTGTCCTCTGACGCTGTTTTAATTTCTTCGCTCTCAGGCCTCCCCCGCATTTAGGATCTTTATTGAAGCTTTTCATGGTTTCCTTCGCGGCCCTGGGGTTGTCAGCCCTCCCGCGCATTGTGCCCGTCATTATCCGTCCTTGCTGTTTGCAGACTTGTGGCCTCTGAAATTTTTCAAAACAGCTCGGGGCCTAGAAAGACAGCCCACAATTGCAGAAACCGCCGCGCGCAGACCCAACAATGGGGCTTTATGGCTCCTGCTGAACTGCTTTAATTACCTCGCGATTGCGGGTTTATTCAAATCTCCGCCTTCTCATCTGAGGAGCGGTGGACATTCACGGGAGGGCGAGGAGGCAGAGTGGCAGGGAGCCGGGTGATAATAGCCAGCCTCCCCGGAGAAAATGGAGCCAGGCGTGGATTTGTATGAACATTTTGTGAAGGCTTCAGGTGCTCGCGTGCCGGGGAGGGTGCGCGGCTGGGCAGACTCTGGGGGGACGGCTGCCCCCCTGAAGACGTGACCTTGCCTGCGAGCCGGGCCCTGGCCCACGGGCGGCCACAGCGCCCCCTGCCCCCCATCTCTCTGGCCGACACTGACCCCTCGGCACCCCCTACAAAGAGGGCATGTTCGGGGCGCTCTCTGTCCACGTTACCTGATCACACACCCCACGTCACTGCAAACACACGCAACTTGCCCATTCTTATCTTATAAATAAAAACAACGTGGCTCATGTGCCCTGAACGTGTCAGAACTCCATCAGACACCATGCCGAGCGCTTCGTCTGTCACAGCACCTGCTCTGGACAGCACCTCTGAGATATTTCTAGGAGCCCCGCTCCACGGAGCGGAAACCGAGTCAGGAAGCTAAGTCACCTGTCCGACGTCCAAAGCAAGGGACGTCGTCAGGGTTCAGCCCAGGTGACAATGGACTTGCACCTGCCGTCTGGAGCAGGTTGGGGCCCCTGTAGGAGCTGATGACCCTCCTCTGGGAGATTCAGTTCCTTCTCAGACACCCACCTGGAGCCAGAACTTCGCTGGGTGGCGTGTGGAAAACCCCTCCACACACACACACTCACACACACACGGTGGGATCGGTGTCCGAACACCAGCAGACCCCCCAGCTCCTCTTAGGAACCCCAGCTCCCTCTTCCAGAAGCTGCTGTCTTCCCTCCACTCTTGCACAGCCGCGGCTTCGTGCGGGGAGAGGAGCCAGCAGGCTAACTGGTCTCAGGCGGTGTGTCCCCTCCCGGGGAGTTTTGGGCTCAAAGTCTATGGATTCGGAGGCCTTTGGAACGAAGACTCTCTTATCATCAGCCCCCCCGGCCTCTGACAGGACCGCTGCCGGGGGTCAGGGGTGACTAACGTGAGTCAACATCTGCCCCTGCGTCTCGTAGTTTAGGGGAGAGGAAAGCACCTTTGCCCGCACCGTTCAGGGAGAAGCCAAAAGCCAGGGAGTCCAGCGGGAGGCCAGCAGCTGTCCGGCGGCCGGCACTGCCCCTCCAGCACGCGCGTCGAGGGTAGAACGTGAATTTAAGTGGGAAAGCAACAGGCACGTTCAGCTCTGAAAGAAGAGTTTTCCCAGTCCTTTCAGAGGAATGGCGGTGAGTTACCGAGGGTGCACCTCCCTGGGCCCCTCCAGCCGTCTTTGCCCCCCTCCCAAAAGAAAGGCCCACTTCCGGGGTGCCTCCTGCCGAGGGTGGGGCAACCGGAAACACCGGGGCCCAGGGGACGAGTCCGCTTTGCCCGGTGGTCCCCTGAGACCACTCGGCACCCACGAGGGTTGGCAAGTTTCCTCCCGGTTTACGGCTGCTGACTGGTCGGCATGGTTTTGACAACTTCTTTCACTGGATCAGCATCGAGGACGAGGCGTGCAAACTAGCCCACGAGATATTCCACCGTAGCGACCACGTTTTTCCAGACGTGTCTATTCCTAACGTGTGTGGGGGTGCCGGATATACCCGAAGCGAAGAAAGCTAACATCTCTGAAGACAATTTGGCTTTTATACGTCTCTTTCCTGCTATTTTGAACCGAAAAGGTACCGTGCTTACGAATTTTGTCTTTGACTGTAAAGCACCAAACTTCTTTCCATTCCACCTGTTGGTCGTTAACTTTAATACAACCGAAGTTATCATCCCGGCCTCTTGCGTTTTAATCAACTTTATCATGTCATCGAAACCTTCTGTAGAAATGCTGAATAATATACTCTCGGGGTTTCTTTGAGCCCTGTCTGAGACCCTTGTCTCTTTTCATTTGGAATTCTCACTCGTTTATTTCTGATTTGGCTAAAACAGTTGCTTTTTCTTCTATTCTGCCTAGCTTTGTCCCTACCTGGGCTGTGGACAGGGCATTGTGGTTCCTGTCTGCTGTGCGACCCTCACACGAGACTCTGCGTTTGAGGTGGACCCAGGCTGATTCCTCTGCACACCCCCACCTTTGGTACCTTTTCTTTTTTAAAATCCTCTTTGTCTTGGCACTGACCTTCTTCCCCCAGATTAAAAGCATTTACTCTAAATCCGACAAGGAACTGTTTCTGGTTCCCCTGGCATTTGTCTGAGGGCACCAAGTCTCCACCTTGAACCCTGACTCCTCCTTCATTCGCCAGATGTGAGCGATTGTTTTTCAAGATCGGAAGAGGAATTGTAGAACCTGGAGCCCTTGACCGTGAATTATGGGTCTGGGTGAGTGGGAGTTACGGTCTTTCTTCCTCGAAATCTTTTGATCTGCGATGGGACAGCAGATAGAATGGAGTGCCCCTTGATTTCTAACAGGTCGCCTCTGTTTCTTCTTACACAAGGTCTGTCCCGTAAGTACCTGCCGTGCAAACTGTTTGCATTATATCGACATTGACTTGATACTTTGGGGACAGACCTTTTGTCTGTCTGCAAAGTACTTTTTAAACTTCCGTTTTCAATGAAAGAGCAGGGTTTTTGCCAAAATACGGTGCCCTTTCCCCCTCAGACATCCTGGGCCCTCAGACAGCCTCTGATCCAGCTTGCTGAGCTCCCATGTCCACCCCAGCTCCCCAGGACAAGACCAAGGCTGTGCGTAGGAGCAGCAGGTGTAAGAAGTGCCGTGGGTCCACACCCGCTGGGTCCCTTCTGCCACCAACCCGACTCACTTCACCAAGACCTCGCAAGGGCCGCGTTCCCACCCGGACGCCCGCAGACGCCGCCTGTCCTCCGCCAACTGGCCAGAGCCCCCACCCTGCCCTTCGGGGCAAGAACTCTAAATCAATATTCAATTACTTACCACTTTCAATTTTTAATTATCACGGGTCCCGACTGGAGGGCTCCCGGGTCCTTTGAGAAGTCATTACCAGGGGTGTTATCTTTGGCTTCATGAAAGGCGTGCACTTAATTATTTATCTCGTGTACGGTTTACACGGTGCTGGACCTCCGGGCACCTGGTGGGCGAGCTGATTAAGGAGAGTGTAACCAACAGGCTAAAATGTGCCTCTGGTCCCTTGAAGCGAAGCCTCGCCCGGGGAGGATGGACATACTGACCCACGACTTCGGAACTAGGAGGAGGAAGGCAGGTTGGTTGGTGCAGGACACCTGCCATCTGACGCCTCCCCCTGAGGAAAAGGACTCCCCGCCAAGCAGCCTGCTGGGAACACCTACAAACGTTGCCATCTGCCCGTTCCCAAGGGTTCCTGTCTCCACCCTACGCACAGGGGACCAAGTCGCGTGCCCAGGACCCCGGGCAGCGAGCCACAGGGTGGGGTGCAAACCACGCGCACGACTCTCTAAACCCCGGGTTCTTCCCGAGGCCAGACCTCCCCTGCCAGCCAGGTATGGGATTTAGGGTCCCAGGCACAAGGGACATTTTTTCCTCAACCTCCCTGCGGTGCACGTTTTTTAAGCACGTCCAGCGTGACCCGCAGGACCCGGTCTACAGACGGCGTCTCCCCGCGCCCACGCGGGAGGCATTCCTCCCGCCGGAGCTGGGGCTCATCCTCACAGCCTTTGAAAACGGCTTTTGTAATTTTCAACCCGCCCGGGCGCCTTTGTTTCTAAATCACAGGAAGCCGGTGAAGGAAGTTAAATAGGAAATTAGGACGAGGGAGAAGACAACCGTCCCCCCGCCGCCGACCTTGATTCGGAGCAAATTGCCGGGCGCGCTGCCTGCCGGGCCCTCGGAGGCGACTCTTTGTTCAGGCCCCGCTCCTGGGCCTGACGCGGGGGGCTGGCGGGGGATAATGAGGCCCCGTCCTCCGGGGCCCGGTGGGCGCATCTTCTAAACTACCTGCGTCTCCCCGGCCCACGACATAACGCAGAAGTATAAATGTTTCATGCTGCCATCCAACATGGATAACGAAGGCTTTAATATTCATGGTTACCGGCGGCAGGAGAGGCGCAGGGACGGAGGATGGCCTTTGGGTACGGCCACCTGGGATGGCAGGTATCAGCAGGTCCCCGTGGGGACGGGGCCCGTAATCTTCTTAACAGGCCCTTCTCTGAACTTAGGCGGAATTGGCTTTCACACCCGTTCTAACAGATTCCGCCTCCTCTTTTTCACTGACGGGAGGCTCTGTGTTTCTTCTTCACGATGGGGATAGTGAAATGATCCCCCACCCACAGGGGGTCTCCTGGTTGTGTCCCTGTCACTGTCCAGGGACTCCAGGCAACATGCCTTCCTGTAAGTTACCCAGATAGTTTATGAACATGAAGTTCAAGTGTTGGCCCCGGGAGCAACGTGGGCCAGGGAAGTTATGCCCAAAATTCATCTGAGTTCAGGCCTGGCTGTCATAGGTGGCCGGAGACCTGGCTGTCACAGGGTGCAGACCCTGCGCAGGGCCCATTCCAACGTACAATGCGCCCATGCTACAGAAGGTAAAACTGAGGCAGCGTCACGAGGCAGCTTGCTCAAAGGCCTCATGACTCGTAAACGGCTGAGCCAGGACTTGAACCCAGGCAACCAGGGTGCAAGACGGAGCCTCCCAGGCCTGCACCCCTGGACACCCTGGAGGGGAGAGCAGAGCCGGGAGCTGCCCACAGCTCAGCCTGTGGGATAACCCAGGCCACTGGGACCATGGAGAACAATTTAGGTTCATGTCTGTCGACCCCCCCACAGCAGGTGAGCACCTTTCTCGCTCCCCTTCTTTCCCACGTGCCGTAACCCCCGGAAGAGCCAGGCCCCGTGTTTCAGATGACGGTTCGCACGGCACATCTGCACTTTGGAAAGACGGTCTCAATTTATATTCCAAAAAATGTTCTGCTTTTAAGTCATTCCTGCTATCCTCTGACTGATGCTGCTGGGGTTGCCCAGGGCTGCAGCACTCGCGACCCGTGCTGTGCGGACAGCAGCGAGGACATCTGTCATGGTGCCGTACATTGGTGCTTGCTCTGGCTGAGGTTAAGCCCTGGAAGGACAACGTGGGGTGCTCCACCTCGCTCCCCACGGAGGATGCCTGCCAGGCACTGCACGCCCGCCGGGCCCTCTCCAGATAGATTGAGAAAGAAAATGCAACCCAGGGAAACCACGCCCCGTGGTGCGGTGTCCAGGCCCATAACCGGGCCACCAAGCTCAGGACCAGGGCAGGCCCCTGGACAGTCTCAGCTCCTCAGGGCCCCAGCTGGGCAACTGTTCCGTCTTCAAAGGTCCTGTCTTCCTATCAACCACATACTAAAATCTGTCTTTGCACAGGGATGCGACCAAGGAAAAGGAAGAAAATTCAGTTAAGTCGAGAATTTCTGTATCTGTGGACTGTCAGGCGGTTACAAAGACCTGAGAAGTTATTAGACACGCCCCTAATTTGGAAAATAAAAAATATATACATATCACAGGAAAGAGACTTTCCAAAACCAGGTATCTTTCAGCAATAAATAAACAGGCCAAGGATTCTGGACACCAGCCTCCATAAACAGTACATTTTCTTCTGGACAGAAAATGCTATTTATTAGAAGCTCTTGTTAAAATAATTGCTGTAGAAGATTTTTTTTTTTAAAGATTTTATTTACTATTTTTAGAGAGAGGGCAAGGGAGAGAGGAAGAAAGGAAGAGGAACATCCATGGATGGTTGCCTTTCACCTGCCTCCAGCTACAGACCTGGGGACCTGGCTTGCAGCCTGGTGATGTGCCCTGGCTGGGAAGCGAACCAGCGACCTTTGGGTTCCCAGGCCGGTGCCTTATCCACTGAGCCACCAGCCAGGGCTGTCGATTTTTCTTAATAACAGAAGCCCGAAGAGGGGCCGAGGGTCTTATTTTCCTACATGGCTGTGAACTTACCGGCTGACACAGCGTCAGATCACTTCTCTGCCGTCCATAAACCAAGGTTTCTCTCTCTTCTCCCTACTCTCTTTCAGGCTACAAATTGTGCAGATGAGAGAAAACACCAGTAAATAAAAATTTCATTTCCTATGATTTCTCCTTTGTTCTTGGCGTGTCCGTGGGGGAATCTTAAAGGGACAAAGAGAGGCAGTGAGGGGTCGAGGGGCACAGAGCCACTCTAGGACATGGCACTGTGCCGCTCAGGGGCCGTGGTCCCCCTCTGTGGCCGGGAGAGCCTGTCCCAGTCCACGTACCGCACCGTGCCTGCCTGCTACCTCCGTCCCTGGTGCGTGCCCTACCTGGGGACAGGCTGGGGACCCACGGCACTTTGAGGTCCTTGGACGCGAACAACACAATCCATTGAGTGGCTGATTTTGTCACTTTTAAACCCACTCAGATGGCATTTTCTAGGCACGAAGCAAGAATTTTAGTGCCTCGTCCTCTGTCCCTGATGGGTGCGCGGAATGGAGCCATGGGGCGCTGGTGGAGTGAAGCCGGGAAGCCGGGTCACCCTCCTTCACCTCCCGCGAGCCGGGCCGGCTCTACCGCACGGAAGCCCGCTGACTCAGGGTCTCTGGAAGGTGGGCTGGGTTCCCCGCTGTCCTTACTGGCTAGTCCACACTGCCGGGCTGAGCGGGGGAGTCCACCCTCCCCCTGCACCCTGGGGCTCCATCCAAGGGGCCACCCTGAAGTTTCCGGCCTGTGGGCCGTGAGCTGAGTCTCGTCTGTCAGTGGCTTCAGCGCCAGTAGCTGCCCTCCCCTTCCGGGGACACGGGACCCGGGACCCGGGGACGCAGCCCCACCAGCCGCGCCCACACCTGCACAGACCGGACTCAGCTTCTCCCTCACGAAGGGGGGCAGCACGGAGCCCACCAGCTGCCGGATCCACCACCCTGCTGTCTTTGACCCACATGTGAAAACAAGACACCAATGAAAGTGTCGCACCGTGAGACGGTTTTTGGTTTCTTTACTCTGGATAGGCCCTGACAGCTAGTTACCTTGATTTCTTCATCCTTTCATTTCGTGCAAGGCCTTGAAGGCCACCATTCCGTTCGCTTTTTGATCAAAACTCAGATGTGTGTGAAGCACTTGCATTTTCAGATTCCATGTGAAGGGAGTGAACTTAAAGCTGTCATTGAGTTTCCGCAGCTTTAATTATTTATCATCTCCTTTGTAAGAATGCAGTTTTTAACATATTTCAAGAACTTTCATTCTTTATTTCAACATAAAGGCAGGCTTTCTAACTCAAACACAGGTTGTTTTCCTGGAGTTTAAGAGACAAAAATCTCCTTGTGGAAGCTTAATAATTGTGTATTTTTATTTACTAAAAAGCTCATCTGTCGTAAGAGAAGAAAATGCCAGTAAAATATTCTATGTGCATTTTCTTTTGAGATTTTTTTTCTCAATACTTTCATGTTTAGAATATTTTTTAAAGATTTTATTTATTATTTTTAGAGAGAGGGGAAGGGAGGAAGGCAGAGAGGGAGAGAGACATCCATGTGTGGCTGCCTTTCACCTGCCTCCAGCCACGGACCTGCCTGGAGACCTGGCTTGCAAAAGCTTCTACCCCGGGCTGGTAGAATATTTTTAACTTGCAATAAAGATGTTTTTCCCAAGGTCAAGATATATTGATGAAAACATAGCATTACTCAATTATCCACAGCCCTAGAATAGAATTTCCTTTGAGTTCATTCCTGGAGGGTTAAGAAATTTCTCTCTTCCTTCCCAAAGGAGAGTGTTACCCCAAACGTTTACAAACATGTCCTACATGTAAACACAACCTAAAAGACCACACAAGTAATAAAAGGGTAAAAGTTCCAGGCAGCGTCCCACTGTCCGATCCGTAGATCGAAGCCCTGATGCTTCAGGGAGAAGCAGAAGGGAACCGGGAGCTGTGGACGGGGGTGAACACCAAACAGCAGGACCCGGCGGCCGGGTGCCAGCGAAGCAGAATGGGGGCTTTGATGTGGCTGGAAGACCTCGGGGACCCCTTGCTTTTCACAGAGACAGGAGCAGAGTTCAAACGCCACCCGTGCGGTTCCGCACAAAGGTCACGTGTGTTTGGAAAGGCCCCGGAGTCTTCACTCACTGTGACCCACCGCGACGGCCCACCCGGCGGGCCAGCAGGTGTTTCAGCAGCCGCTGCCCCTGGGGCCCCCAGAAGAGGAGCCGCAGCCCCAGGGCCGCACTGCACTTCCAGTTCACGGATGCCCCGGGTAGGGGGGCACCAAAGACACGGAACAACATGCGTCCCGGACATCCAAAGAAACCACTAAACACACGTCATATCAAATGGGGCAGGAGACCACCCCTCGGAGTCGCTCCCAAGGGTACCATTCTCTCCCTAAAATGTTAGACATGGTTTTGAAGGAAAAGCAAAACTCAACTCAACTTGGCTTCATGAAAATGAGGGGCAGGGGGGTCCCCCAGGTGAGGTGGGGGCCCCGAGCCAGGTGCGCGAGGCTGGGGGCGGGGAGCCCCCGTCACAGCCTTGCACAGAAACTGGCTTCGAGACTAGACGTGAATGGGCCCCACGTGACCCAGGGCCGGACCCCGAAGTGCCATGCGAAACGTGGCGGCCACTGGTCCTGGGGTGCAGGCTGCGGAGCCGCCCCCAAGGATCCCGGCACAGGTCAACTTGGATGCTTGACCCTTGGCATGGCTCCCACCCGTGGGCGCATCTCCGAAGCACTAACTGGCGGGGACCCGCCCAGGCAGTTTTGGTTGATTTGTTGATTATTCTCATCTATCTGGGTGACGAGGTCCCACAGGCAGGAAACCAGCTCCCCAAGTTTGCCTCAGGTAAACGAAATGAAACCACAAGTTGACTTTCTGGCCCCTTCGGGTCCCGCGGTGGCCCAGAGCCCTCACACCAGCACAGAGGTGACTCTTGAACGGGGCCCCTGGTCAATACTGAGACCCCCAGGGCCTCCCCTGCGATCCAAGCTGAACCCTTCCCTGAGATTCATCCGCCTTTCCCCCAAAACCATCCAGACTATTGATCTGAGTCCTGAAAAGAGGATGAACGAATAGCAATCACCCTTGAACAAGCACGAACCACGGAATTCTTGTAACCGAGAAAAACACAAAATGCCCACAATCGTTCCTGCGATAACATTTTGCTTTTTTTTTTTTTTTTTTTTTTTAAACAACCATAATTCACTTATTCTAAGTCCCCTTACAAAACCCCGGGCTTCCTCCGATAAATGACACAAGAGTTTCTGCAAATGCTTTACAATGTAACCCAGGCGTCGTCCTACAGCGAAACATATTTTGTTTATCCCTGAGACGACAATGCTCCTCGGGCCGCGTTGGTTTATCCGAAGGTTCCTCATTATCATCTACCGGCATTGAGACGCGCTGGGTGCGCCCTTATTCATCTGGCACCGTTCACAAAGCCCCAGGCGCGCACAAGGCCGTCTGCACGCCGCCCACGCCTGTCAGAGGCGCGAGAATGGAAAGCAGGAAGAGCCTCTCCCCGGGCGGGTGGTGGAAGGGCCCCGTCACAGCCCACAGCCCTGGGTGAAAGGTACGGACTGGCTGGGTCGTTCCCACCTCGGGTTCCTCGTCTCTTTGATTCTGGACCACGTCCCCTCGTGTTGCTGCTGTGACGTCGGCCTTTTCCATCCTTTTCAGCTCGCGTCCATGATGCCTGGTCCCCTCTGTCCCCTGGTCACCCCCACGGGCCGGTGCCAGGCAGGACCCCTGATCCTTCGGAGCTGCCGGGTCTGCTCCAGGTCACCCGCTCCCTCAGCCCTCGCGGGGAGGACCTGCTGACCCGCGCAGTTTGGTTCTGACTCCTCTGCACGGGGGGAGCAGCCCTCAGAGTGGGGAAGGTCTCCCAGGGGTCCGTCCGTCCGTCTCTTCATTTAAGGCGAAACACCCTTGTCCCCACTCGTTCCTTGGGTGCCAGCCGCCCACAGGCAGCAGGGCAGCGTGGCCCCGGCCTGGCTTCTGCCTCCATGCGTGTCTGCCACGGGGGTGTCCCAGCACAGGGCCTGGCTTCTGCCTCCATGCGTGTCTGCCACGGGGGTGTCCCAGCACAGGGCCTGGCTTCTGCCTCCATGCGTGTCTGCCACGGGGGTGTCCCAGCACAGGGCCTGGCTTCTGCCTCCATGCGTGTCTGCCACGGGGGTGTCCCAG
>PVIW01001912.1:54756-254923 GCA_004026585.1 Noctilio leporinus | reverse complement strand
GGGGAGGGGGACAGAGGGGAGCAAAAAAGGGATGGATGTAATACAACAACAATAAAATTAAAAGAAAAAAAAAAGAACAAGAGAAAAGTTTCAGATTAACTAAACTTTCACTTTAAGAAACTATAAAGGAAGAGCAAATTGAACTCAGAACTAGAAACAGACGGAAATAATAAAAATAGAAATCAATAAAATTTAAAAAAGAAAAATGTATGTAGAGAGAGTCATTGAAACCAACACCTGGTTCTTGAAGATCAGTAAAATGGATAAACCCATAGTCAGTCTGAGAAAAAAAAAATAGAAAATACAAATTTCCAATATCAAGGATGAAAAAGAGAACATCACTAAATACTCTGCAGACATTTAAAGGACAATAAAGGAATCACATGTATAACTTTATGCCAACAAAATTGACACTTAAGCCTTTTCACAAAGAGAATGGCAGGCTCCATGTCATCACTAGGAATTGTACTAACTATTTAAGGAATAAATAATAACAGCTCTACACAAACTTTTCAAAAAAATACTATAGGAGGGAATATTTCCCACCTCATCTCATAAGGATAGCATTACTCTCAATACCAAAACCAGATAAAACATTGCAAGAAAATTAAAAATAATATCTACTATGAACATAAAACAGAAACTATTAAAATATTAACAAACAAAATCCTATTATATATAAAAGTAAAAATGTCTCATAATCAAGTTAGATTTGTTCCATGAATACAAATTCAAAACTTAATCTGTATAATTTATCATATAAAGAGACTATAAAGAAGAAAAAACACATAATCATCATTATAAAATTTGACAGAAGCCTTGACTGGTGGCTCAGTGGGTAGGTGCCAGCCTGCAAACCCAAAGGTCACTGGTTCAATTCCCAACCAGGGCACATAACCAGGTTGCAAGCCAGGTTTCCAGCCACATCCATAGCTGGAGGCACGTGAAAGGCAACCACACATTGATGTTTCTCTTTCTCTCTGCCTTCTCTCTAAAAATAATAAGTAAAACCTTTTAAAAAGAAAATTTGACAGAGTTCATCACCTTTCATGGTAAAACTTCCAAAGAAAACTAGGAATAGAACTTAGCTCATTATCTCAACCTGATAAAAAGGCATCTACAAGAATCACATAGACATTACACTTGATAAAATATTTATTTCCCACTGAGTTAGGAATAAGACAAGGATGGCTAGTCCTACCATTCTATTCACCATTCTATTGCTATAGAAATAGGCATACACAAGGGAAAGGAAGAAATAAAATAGACTTTATTCAGTTATGACATGATTATCTAGAAAACATGAAAGAGCAAACTGAAATCTTAGCAAAATTGCAAGACAGAAATCATGGTATGTGTATACACTAGCAATAAACAATTAGAAACTTAAAAAGTATTTACAACTCTGAACTTCATAAAATGTTTGCAAATGAATCTAACAACACATGCAATATATGAACGGTTGAAACATCTAAATCCTTAAGAATATTAAAGAAGACATTAATAGAGAGGAATTCATTGTTTATGGATTACAAGACTCCATATAAAAAAAGATGTCAATTCTCTATAACTGACCTACAAATTGAGTATGATCCCAATAAAAACTCCAGCATAAGTTTTATAGACATTGAGAAACTGATTCTAAAATGTATATGGAAAGATTAAAAAATTAGAAGAGTCAAAATAATTTTTGAAGAAAATAAGATTCATGCTATCTAGTGTCAAGACTTACTATAAAACACACTGTAATGCATCTAATAGAAAACAATGGAACAGAATAGAGAACCTGGACCACAGGTGGCAAACACAAGGCCCGTGGGCCAAATCCCTCCCTCTACTTTGTTTGGCCCAGCACCTTGTTTCTACCCAGCTCGCTTAACAACTAAGGAGTAGTTACATTCATACAGTCCTAAAATTACCTTCAACCCTTTGAAGGCAACTGCAAGGCTGGTGTGGTCCCCTGTGAAAATGAATTTGACACCCCTGGCCTAGACCAGGCCCTTCCAAATGGGTCCAATTGATTTCATCATACATGTGCAAACAATTCAGTGGAAAAACAGTAAAAGTGCCAGCACAATAGAACATCAATATCCCATAAGAGAGAATTACAACCCATGTTAGCAACATATTCAAACATTCACTAAAAACAGATCTTAGACTTAACCTCACAATTATAACACTCTTACTTCACTTACATAAAACATATTCATGGCTTGCCCAGAGATTTCTTAAATAAAAAAGTGTGATTCTTTAAAAAACACTCAAAGCTTATGCACTCAAAAGACATTGTTATAAGAATTTTTTTTTAATGAGCCAAAGACTGGGAGAAAATATTTCCAAAGCACATATCAGATCATTAACTTGTACCAAAGAATATATAAAGAACTCTCAAAACACAAAAATATGAAAATAACCCATTTTTTAATGGGAAAATATATTTGAATAGACTGGTTTCATCAAAGTAAATGCAAAGTTGCTCAATATAATTAATAAGTACAGAAATATAATTTTAAACTACAATGAGACACCACTAAATACCTACTAGAATGGCTGGGGAAGAAAACTAGAAATGCCATATTCTGGCAAGGATATGAAACAATTGGATTCTCATATATGGCTGTTAAGAATGCAAAGTGGTATGTCCATTTTGGAACATTGGCAATGTCTTGTAAAGATATACTTTTCAAATAGTGCTGCAGTCCAAGAAAATTAAAACATGTTCACATGGAAACCTATACGAAAACATTCATGGAAGCATTAGTTATAATCAGCCCACACTGGAAACGTCCACATACTTTTCAGTTGGTGAATGAATGAACAGCCATGATACATCCATATAATAGAATAACATCCTTAATAAAAAGAAATAAACTTCTAATCCACACAATGATGGACATGACTATTAAATTATTGTGCTAAGTGAAATAAGCCATGCTCAGAGAATGGGATCCCATTATGACACTCTAGAAAAGATACACCATAATTATACAAAATAGATCAATGGTTGGCTGGTTAGGAAAGGTGGCTGGAAGAACTTGGTGGGTTAGGGGATTGATTACAAGGTGGTTTGAGGGAATGCTGGAGAATGAGGGAACTCTTCTATGTCTATTGTGTTGATAATTGCATGGTTAGTGTTTGCATTTCTTGCATCTCATACAAGTTGTACACTTAAAATGGTTTTACTTGTGTGTAAGCTACATACAGTAAACCTAACTTAAAATCATTACTGTTACTAACAGCAGTTTAGCACAACATAGAAAAGATCAGTGAACCTGAAGTGAGAGCAATAGAAATCCAACCTGATTTGAAAGAAAACAATTTTTAAGAGCGAGAAAGACTTACAACCTGGTGAAGAGTGGCAAGCAGCCAAATATGCATTTAATGGAGTTTCAGAAAGAGAGGAGAAACAACAGTGTAGAGTTATTTGAATAAATAATGTCCAAAAATTATCCACAGTATATCCAAAACAACAAAGCACAAGTCCAGGAAATTCAGTGATCATCACAGGATAAATAAATCTTTCAAATTTACCAAGAAACCCCCACTGAACTAAACACATCATGCTTAAACTTCTGAAAACAGAAGATAAAAAGAGAAGCAGCTAATGAGACAAAAGAAACATTACATTTGACCCTCCCCTCAAAGTATGAATGACAGCTGACTTCTTTCACTGTAGAGACAAGATTTGATAATGTGCTAGGAAAAAAAAAGAAAGAGAAAGAAAACAGAAATCTCTGTTAAGGAGAAATCTTTTAAAACTGCGGGTAAAATTAAAAAAAATAAAAACACCTTTTGAGATAAAGGGTAAGAAAATTGTCATTATTCTAACTTAATTACAAGAATTGCTAAAGGAAGTTCTTCAAGCTGAAGGAAAAATAAACTCAATGGAAATTCAGACCCATACACAAGGGAAAAGAGCACTTGCTTTTCTGGTTTAAGAGGCAGTTCATTATGGATCCTTCTCTGTTGCTTAGATTTAATCTCGTAAAATGTTCTCTTGTATCTACCGCCCAGCTCAGTGTTTTATTTTGTTTGTTTGCAATAGTTTTCCAAATTCTGCCATACATATTGCTGGCTCCTAAAATCAACCTAGAGTGTCATGCCCAGCATTTTACTTCCTAAGAAGTAGAGCAGAATGGTAAATACCAGAATACATGAATACAAAGGCTAATTATTAAGTTTTAACTTTATCTCAGGCCTGTGGGATTATAACATTAAATGTGGTTTTTGGTCTCTGAGTTCCAGTTCAAGATATTTGGAAAACACAGGCCTAACTCCAGTGGCTTTTCTATTTCTTGTCTGTTGATATCTGCTGACTTCCTCTCTGCACATCTTTGTGTGGTTAGCTTGTTTTCAACTTTTACAATTGAGCTCAAGTATTACCTTATTATAAAAGTCTTTCTTTCCGGCCTTTCTAAAAGATTAGGGCACTAAATCAGGATATATATATACATATATATTTATTTTTAAACATTTCTAGCTAACGAACATTAACAGTTGTTTTTGAACTGACCTGAAAATCACATGTGATAGGCTTTTCTCAAAAGTTGTCAGTAATGGGAAAACATAGGAAACCAATCATCCATCATGACAGTCTGTTCTAGGTGGGAAAGGTTATAACATGCACAAAAATCTTTTAAACAATAATTAACATCTTGCCTTCCATTTCTTCTCTCTTTGTTCCCAGGGGAAATGACTATTTTGCACTACTTTTTCGTTCCTATGTCAAAACAGCTTTGCATTAATTCTGGAATTTCTCCACCTTTCAGTGGTCAAATGTCAATATCCAGTAGTTGTGAATGGAAAGATGGTGGCAGGAGAAGAAAAAAAATTTTCCTACAAAGCGAACGTTACATTTGAATGTCTGGACGGCTTTTACCTTGAAGGCAACAGCTCAATCACCTGTGGAGCTAACAGTACTTGGGAGCCAACAATGCCACAATGTATTAAAGGTATAAAGGATATCTATTAAAAATATATTTTATTTCTTATAAGCCAGTCAGTGAAGGACAAATATCATATGATCTCACCCATTACGGGACAATAATGAGCAAAACTAACAACAAACAAAACAGAACCAAGTATATGAATACAAGGAATAGGCCTTCAGTGGTCAGGGGGTTGGGGGGGGAGGCAGAGGCAAAAAAGGGGAGCAGCTTAGACAAGAACCTAGTATAAAGGAACCGGGGACATGGACAACAGGTGGGATTGACTTTGGGGGGAATGGGTGGGTGGGGAGGGGGACAGAGGGGAGCAAAAAGGGGATGGATGTAATACAACAACAAAATTTTTTTAAAAACTCACCTTCAAAAAAAATACATATATATATATATATTTTTTTTATTTCTTAGACATTAAATATCAGTGATACTACATAATTGAAAAGAAGCACTTTTTGTAATTAACTATGTCTCCTGGTCATTCCTATGACAGATGTGTGACATACAAATTTGTGTTTTTATAGGTTCTTAGCACATTAAATACATCACATAGGTGTCTGCATTTCTGTTGTTTGTCATTTCTTTTGTGTAAAAATGTATAGCACTTGTTTTTCATAGTAAATAGACGCATGATAATGTTTACCTTGTGGTGATCCCTTTTTCATTATTTGTTTCCCACGGACAACACCAATAACTTTCAGTGTCTCAGGTTTAGTATTTTCTGCTCATATTTTTCAAAATTCTTTAAGTGTCTTGTTATTTTTAAAAAATCCTTTAAATATCCGATGATTTACACTCACTCATCATTTTTAGTAATGAAAGGAGGAAGAATATATTTACAATATATTAGAATCTACTCAGTGATTCTAAAACTATTTGCCACAGTTTGCAGGCATTGGAACAAAGTTGGGCGAGTTACGTAAACTTGAAATGTGTTGACTTGTATGGAAAAGGATTTAATGCCTTCCTCACTGGGTGAGAGTAGAGTTTAAATGGGGTGCAGTTAGAGCACCTAGTACAGTGCCTGGCATATAGGAACTCTTTTCGTGACTTGCAGCATCACTTCAGTTAACATTCGTGATGAGGGAGGTCCATGACATTTTTAGTATGTATCTTTTTTTTTTTAAAGACTTTATTTATGATTTTTAGAGAGGGCGAGGGAGAGAAACATCAATGCGTGGTTGCCTTTCACCTGCCTCCAGCCATGGACTCGGCTGGAGACCTGGCCTGCAACCTGCCATGTTCCCTGGCCGGGAATCGAACCAGCGACCCCTGGGCTCACAGGCCAGCGCCCTATCCACTGTGCCACCAGTCAGGGCAGTACATATCTTTTCTATGTCATCAATTTTGTCATTGCATCATTTTAAAAACAGTTTGTTGACAATTATACAGTGTATCTTCGTGATCCAGGATGATATTTTATTTCCTGGACTGCAACAAGTTTCATTCTTTTTAAAGTGGGAAATTTCTACTGTCCCTGGAATAAGACCCCCACACCTTTCCCTTCCTCATATTATTCCTTGTCCCTTTACTGGGCATTTTCACCTGAGAATAGAAAGTAAATTTCATAGCAACTGAAAGGCAGAAAATGTCTTCCTCTATTTAAATGAACTGCTGATCAGCTAGTCACGCTGCTTACGACAGCGAATTATTTTGGCTTGATGGAAGGAATTGTCTTCCTGATTTCAGTTTTGCTCTCTCTGGCTTCCCTTTGGTTTCAGCAGAAACAAGAGACGAGAGCAATGCAGTAGCCACCATGGATTCGAGGTTTCACTTTCTGTGGTTTCAGTTATCCACAATTGTGGTCTGAAAGTATGAAATGGACATTCCGGGAATGAGTTATTCATAAGTTTTACGTTATCTGCTGTTCTGAATAGTGTGATTAAATCTCACCCTGTCCCACTCTTTCCCACCCAGGCTGTGAACCACCCCTTGGTTCAGTGTGTTCATCTCCCTACTTGTCATCACGTAGGTGTCACACCATCTCACATCATCACTAGAAGAAAGGAGGGTGCAGTACAATAAGATATTTTCAGGGAGAGGCCACGGTCACATTATTTTTTTTAAGGGCATTGTTATATTGTTCCATTTTAGTAGTAGTTGCTATTAATCTCTTACCTTGACTAATTTATAAATTAAACCTTATTGTACAATAAACTACAATAAGATAGAGTTCAGTACTGTCCAGGTTTCCAGGAATCGATAGGGGTTGTGAAATGGAACCTACCTAGACAAGGGGGCACTAGTGTAGTGAGAAGGGCTGCAGCTGGGACAGATCCCACCCAAACATCCTAATTTGACCCTATTTATTCCAGTTGCATCATTTCTGTGGGCTTAGTTTCCTGGTAAACAAGAGGGTCTTGAACACACATTTCCATTACTGGCTTGGTGTTGAATTCAATTTTCCATGACTGGCTTCTAATTTGCCTCTGTAGTTCCTGTTGTCCTAATTGTTTAAAGGATTGAGGGGAATTATGCATGTTAACAGAATCCCTGGAACACCTTTTTAGAATTCTTCTATACCTGGAACCCAGTAGGAGTTTTGAGTACCTGAGCTGAGTGTTATGAGGTTTTGGGGAGGAAGAGGTAGTTTTTTGGTGGACTGACACATCAGGATTGCATGTGAAGTTTACACACATCGGTTCATTTATGTTTACTCACATGGTCCTGGTTGGGTGTAGGCGGTGTGGGATACTATGTTTGCTGATATGTTCTTTTTAAATAGTTGACCATACATATTTCCTAAAGGATGTATAAACCATGGATACTGTTTCATGTTACAAAGAGGAGAAGATTGTGAGGAAATGTTTATAAAGAGGATAAACTACAGGGACTTCTTCTTAAATATCAAAAATCAGAATTCTTCACAGAACTTTGCATTATTTTTTTTTTATCAGCAGTTAGAGGAAACGCTATAAAAAAATCAGTAGCAACGTATAAAATATGATCAGCAGATAAAATTATTCTAACATGAAAAAATGTCCATGAAATACTAAGCAAAAAACAAAAAAAGAAAATATGTTGTATGATAGCGATTGAATGGTAATTTTTTTAAAGATACATATGTATATTTTGAATGCAATGTTTTAATGATTTTCTATTAGTTAATTTCTAGGATTTCTATTCTAAAGTGCAAAGTTAAAGTGAACACTCTTATTCAAATTCCATATATACTTGTATAGATATATACTAAGGTAACTTCCCCACAGTAGAATTACCAAGATAGGCAAGTATGTGTGTATTTCATGTAGAGAAATAACTAATCTTTTTTAAAAAATTAAAAATCAAATTAAATCCCTAAGTTTGTATAGACAAAGCTGGTGAACGTAATCAAATTTCTTTTTCAAGGTGTCAGGTCTACTACTGGAACTACACCTCCAACTTCAAGTCAGCCAGGTCCAGTAACTCTTACACTGTTAAGAACTTCATAAGGTGATACGTACCAAAACAATGTTATGTGTTCATTTGCATTTCTTTAATTATAAACAAAGGTGAACTTCTCTTGATCCACGTTATATATTTATGCTCTTTCCTCGTTTTTCTATTATGTTTTTAAATATTTTTTTGTCAGAACTCATTAGAAATGAAAGCCCCCTTAACAAGAAGTGAATTTTGTTAGGTTTTCTTTTCCGCCTTATTTTTACTATCAGCTTTCTTTTAAGATTTTATATGGTTGGATATATATTGCTTTTTATAACTTTTGATTAAATAAGTAACAGTATACAAATACAAATTTGTAAAATTTCCAATATTACAGAAGTATACAGAGTAAAAGGTTGCTCTCCTATTTCTCTAGTTCATTACCTGAGTTAGTCACTTAATAGTTTAGGTGTCTTTATCTATTTCTCTACATTAATTTTTTTTTTTTGAGTGAAAAAGCAGTTTATTATGCATGCGGACCCAGAGGAGTCAGTCTCCAAATTCTGGGACTACATTAATATTTTTATATGTGTAGACATACATATGTTGTCACTCTTTTCTTTTTGTTAACCACAAGTGGAATCATGCCATTCATATTTTTCTAAAATTCTCACATTTACTGTCTTAGATTGGGGTTGTATTTAGATTTATTCCCATCCTTTTAATGATGACTTTAAAAGCTACTATATTTATTTAACTATTGTGCTATCAATGGTTATTTACATGTGCGTAAGTCTTACATTATCAGGTAGTTGGATGTATCCATTTTTTTTCTCTAATGGCTATATGCATTGTGTCTTTATTATAAAACCTGTAGGTTTTCCCCCTGCTGAAATTACATAAAAAGTTCAATCATATGTCCTGATTACAAACTTTGCATTTAAATTTTATTACATGTGAAATTGGTATATACATTTATCTTCTCTCCAGCTGTTTGACATGCCAGTTTTTATTATACATTAAATTCATAGGTGTTCTAGTTGTTTGTCTGTTCCCTTGAACTCTGTCCGTGTCTGTGCCAACACCAAATCTTTTCTTTTTCACTGTAGTGACATGATGTTTTTTATTTTAAGATTTTATTTATTATTTTTAAAGAGAGAGGGAAAGAGAGAGGGGCAGAGAGGGAGAGAGGCATCAATGTATGGTTGCCTTTCACCTGCCTCCAGCCACAGACCTGGCTGGAGACCTGGCTTGCAACCTGGTTATGTGCCCTGGCTGGGAATCGAACCAGCGACCTTCGGGTTCGCAGTCCTGTGCCTTGCCCACTCACTGTGCAACCAGCCAGGGGATATGTTCTAATATCTGGTGGAACACTTTCTTTTCAGAATGTTCAAGCCACTCTCTCTGCTAATTTCTGCAGATCAATTTTCACAAGCATTTTATTTTTACCATTTCAACCATTTTAAATGTACACTTCAGTGGAATTTAACTACATTCACATTGTTGTGCAATCATCACTTTTACATCTCCAGGACATTTTCATCTCAAACTGAAGCATTACGCCTATTAAACAATAGCTCTCCATGTTCCCCTCCCCCTAAACCTGGGAATTGCTATTCAATTATCTACGAATTTGACTGTTGTGGTTTATTTCACTTATGTACCCTGGCTGATCTCACTTAGCGTAATGTTTTCAAGGTTTATCTACCTCATAGCATGAATCAGAAATTTATTCCTTTTTGTGGTTAATTAGTATTCCACTGTTAGCATGCGAGGTCTATCCGAAAAGTATTGAGCCAATGTCAAGATAATTTGGGACAGACCTATACACCACATTTTGTATCCCTTCACCTGATTATAGACATTTGGGTTGTTTCCAACTTTTGGCTATTTTTCATATGCTTCTCTGAATATTGGCATTTGAGTAACTGTTTGAGGCCTGTTTCCAATTTCGGAGGGTATACATCCAAGAATAGAAATGCTGTGTTATGTGGTAATTCTGTTTACTTTTAGAAGAGCAGCCATGTGGATTTCCACAGCAGCTGCACCCTTTTTACATCTCCACCAATGAGGCAGGAAGGTTCCAGTTTCTCCACCTCTTTCCCAACAGTTGCTGTTGTCTGACTTTTGATACTAGCCATCCTAATGCAGATGAAGTAGTATCTCCTTGTTGTCGTTGTTTTCTTGCATTTTCTAATGATTAGTGATTGTAGTTTCATGTGCTTATTGGTGTTTTATATCTTCTTTGGAAAAATGGCTACTTCAGACTTTTGCACATTTAAAATTTTATTTTCTGTGACTGAGTTTTAGGAGTTCATTATGTATTTTGGATATTAGTGCCTTATCAAATGTATTATTTGCAGATGCTTCCTTCCATTCTATGACTTGACTTTTCACTCTATTGATAATGACCATTGATAAAAGTTTTTAATTTTGATGAAGTCCAATTTACCTATTTTTATCTTTGTTGCCTATACTTTTGGTATCATATCCAAGAAATTATGGTCAGATCCAACATCATGAAACTCGCCCTGTATGTTTTTTCTAAAAGTTTTATAGTTTTAGCTCTTATATTTAGTTCTTTGATCCATTTTGAATTCATTTCTGTATATGACATAAGAAACTCCGTTCTTCTGTATGTAAACATCCAGTTTTTCAAAAACCTTGTTGAAAACATTGCCCTTTCCCAATTAAATGTTCTTAACACCCTTGCATACAACCATTTGACCATGTACCTATGCAAAAGTTTCTTTCTGAGCTCTACATTCCGTTCTGTTGGTCAGTCTATATTTATGCCTATACCACTGTGTTTTGATTATTGCAGCTGATGAATAAGTTCTAAAACGAGAAAATGTGAGTTCTCTGCAATTTGTTTTTCCATTTCAAAATTGCCTTGGTTATACCTAGTTCCCTGAGATTCCATATGAATTATATGTTGGATTTTTCTATTTCTGCAAAATGTGTATTCAAAATGGTGGTGGGGGTTGCATATAATCGGTAGGTTGCTTTGTATAGTATTAACCTCTTAACCATCTCAAGTCTCCCAATGCATGAACACAAGATGTCTTTTCATTTATTTACATCATTTTCTATTATTTATGCAATATTTTGTAGTTTCCAATTAAGAGCCATCTCCTTGGTTAAGTTTCTTCCTAAGTAGTTTACTCTTTTTTTTGATGCTATTGTAAGCAGAATTATTTTCTCAATTTCCTTTTCAGTTTGTGCCTTGTTAACATGTAGAAATGCAACTGATTTTTACTTGTTGATTTTGTAGCCTGCAACAAATTTATTTATTAGTTCCAATAGATGAGTGTGGGGGGCAGGGGTGTATGTGTATAGTCTTTACAGGTTTCTACTTAAACACTCATATCTAGAACAGAGACCATTTTATTTATTCTTTCCCAATAGGGATTTTTTTCTTGCCCAATTGCTTTGGTTATAATTTTCAATATTACAATGAATACAATTGGCACACATGGTCATCCTGTCTTGTTCCTCATCCTAAGGAAAAGACTTTCAGTCTTTCACCATTGAGTATGATGTTAGTTAGGGGTTTTTCATAAATGGGCCTTATTATGTTTAAATTTGTCTATATTGCAAAATGACCTCTAAATCATTGATTAAGCCATCCTGTACTGTATTTTTAAAATTTCAAGTAGAATCACACTGAACCCATAAGCTAATATTTATAATACACTGATAAATTTGCATGCAATACCACAGAATATTGTCACAGGAAATGTTGCTAAAGAGGAAGAAAGCTTGTGGCATTGAATATAAATTTATAATAGCTTATAATACCACTTTAAATGAGAATAGTAATTAATTTATACAAGAAACATGAAATTCTAAGAGATTTTGTAGAAAGGCAAAAAATCAAAACCTGTAAATTTAGGGGTCTATAAATTTTACTACTTTTTACTTTTTAAAAAATTATTTTCATTTGCTTTCTTTTGTCTAGAACCATACGATCCCCCTGAGGAGTCATCAACAAAAGACACTGAGGATTTAGGTATTATTTTGGTTATAAATAACCTTGTATTATGAGACCTTAGAGTTTCCACTGAAATACCATATTTCAATTACCTGTAGAAACGACCTGTCACAAATGTAGTAATTGACATTTATACTTATTTTAATACCATGACAAATGTAAGTAGTAGTATCTGTAGACACCTACAGATAATAGTTTTTAAAAAGCCATTAAAATAAGAATTCCCAGTGGATTGAGGTAACTTTCTTAATTGCTGCGTTGATTTGTAAATTAAAATATGTAAAATGTAATTTGCTTTCCATGTGATAGCGTTACTCTGCAATGGCAGTTTATAAATAACATTTCTTTTTATTCATATCTTGTATACACAAGCCTTAAAATATGGTAGGTCGGGTTAGTTATTTTCTAGGTTAGACTGCTACAGCACATTTTGTGTAGGCAGGCAAGGTTCACACAGTCTATGTTAAAGGAAATAGTAAAGTATAGTTGTGACAATTGCATGAAATATAAGGGCTTCTGATGAGTACATGAAGAAAGATATGTATGATTTTTCTTTATATTAGACTAGTTGAGTAAGGTTAATCTTTTTTAATAAAATGCACCTTAGGCTTGTCATGTTTCCTTTCTGAGCACTGTGGTCAAACTATCATGTGCCAGTGAACCCAGGGCCACCCTAAGACATCCCACACTTGATCATTTTTTATGAAATGCAAATGGCATAAGTGAACACGACATTGTATACTCTGACCTGTAAAAAGTTAATAAAAATAATGGGATTTAGAAGCAGAGGCACCCCTGACCAAGATTTCTAAGATTTAAGATTTTGTAGCATTATTACTCCCTGGAGAGTACAAAGAAATGCATGTTTAAGATTCCAGTCATGGCCCTGGCTGGTGGCACAGCAAATAAGGTGCCGGCCTGTGCACCCAAAGGTCGCTGGTTCAATTCCCAGCCAGGGCACATAACCAGGTTGTAAGCCAGGTCTCCGGCCAGGTCTGTAGCTAGAGGCAGGTGAAAGGCAACCATACATTGATGTCTCTCTCCCTCTCTGTCTCTCTCCCTTCTCCTCTCTTTAAAAATAATAAATTAAATCTTTTTTTTAAATGCACTTTTGTTAAAAAAAAAAGATTCCAATCATAATTGTTTGTGAAGACTGCAAAACACATCTGTGTAATCAATTAATAGAGCTTTATTTATGACTTGTTCTACAGACTCACTTTTGGGGAACAATATAAATGAAATTTCTAACAAAATCATAAGAATGACAGACCGAATACTGAACTAAGCCAATTCAAATGGCATCATACATTGTCCAAAATAATTTTCCTCCAATTTAGTAAATTCTCATTTTTATAATAATGTTTCCTAGTATTGATAATAATTCTAATTTTTATAACCTGGTGTGGTAACTACAGCTCAAACTAATGACAAGTGAGATTCTAATTAGGAGTTTCCCAAGTTAGACCCAAAGCCTAGAAGCAGATGGGAATGGTTCCATGATCAAAATAACCTGCATGCACTAGCAGCTACACACACTAAACAAAATTGATAAACTTTTTCTTTGCTGTAGTTTTTTTTTTTTTTTAAGATTTTATTATTTTTAGAGAGCAGGGAAGAGAGAGAGGCAGAGAGGGAGAGAGACATCAATGTATGGTTGCCTTTCACCTGCCTCCAGCTATGGAGCTGGCTGGAGACCTGGGTTGCAACCTGGTTATGTGCCCTGGCTGGGAATCGAACCTGCGACCTTTGGGTTCGCAGGCCAGCGCCTTATCCACTGTGCCACCAGCCAGGGCTCTTTGCTGTAGTTTTTATGTAAGCTGATCAAAATAAAAGGCACTTACTCTCTGGAGACCCACACGTGGTCAATTATCTTCAAACTGGTTTTCTTTTGTTCTCAGACGGAGGACTTGTTGCTGTGATTGTGCTTACTGTAAGTAAGTGTCCCAAACTTGGATGCCACTAAAATCAAAATATTAATGTGAAAAAGTGCATTATTAATGGTTTTATCTTTAGTTTCTGTAGTTTTTATAGCTTGAAATTAAGTAAAGCAGTCCAGGCCTACATGACCTTTTACATGATATTCAACCTTGTGTTGGTGATTGAACATTCTTTTGTATGCTGTATATCCAGTTATTAACAAACCCTAAATAATACATGTACGTGTTTTCCAGATTAGTCATATGAGCTTGCATCCCAGATACGCTTTCAGTAATATTCTAAATTAAGCAAGGACTCTTTTAAGTGATCCCAGGGAATTGCATTTAGGCAGTAAAGCGTACAGATAGAATATTAATGCATATGTGCTTTAAAAATATAACATTTCTAACCACTGAAATGTAAACCCACCTTAATTTCTTCTGCTGATTTTAAACCTTGTTACTTATTTTGTAGAATTACATGTCATTTGTTTTCTGGTTTCTTGTAGTTCTTGGCATTGCAGTAGTTGGCACCTGTGTGTACAAATATCGTCACATCAGGAAGAGAGTGTAAATTAAACATGTTTCTTGAACATATTGGTGCTTCTCACTCTTGACATACTTTTGTGCATGCCGCCTTGTTTTAAAATGTGCCTGCATGGGTGTGCTGTCAGAATTGCATTTCCTTACTAACATATTTTCACCTTTTTTTTTTTAAGGAAAAGAAACATCAATGTATGGTTGCCTTTCACCTGTCTCCAGCTATGGACCTGGCTGGAGACCTGGCTTGCAATCTGGTTATGTGGCCTGACTGGGAATCAAACCAGCGACCTTTGGGCTGGCAGGCCAGCACCAATCCACTGAGCCACACCAGCCAGGGCCTCACCTACTTTTAAGACCATTGTAACAAGGGCAATCTGTGCAGAGTTGCTTTAGCTATTATGACTGTAAGCAAAATTTCTGTGGGGTTTGAGTTCGGCAGAAAATCAAGGATCATTATGGGGCCTTCCTACCCTAGGTATGCTCTATCTCTTACGGTGGAGTGGCCAAAACTAAATTTAAAACAGTTCACTGTGAAAGCTTCGACAATTTTATTCACTGGAATATTTAAGATGAAAGGTTCCATTTGTCTGTATACCTTAAGTTGTTTTCAGAAGCTGTGTAGATATCTTATCCAAATACCCAAATTGATTTCTTTTCATTTAATTTGTTATTTATACCAGTTAAACTGGAGAATTAAAGCAACACTAATTGACTTTCCTCTTATGTTCTCTTAATTTACTAGGTTGCATTAAAACTGAAGGGTTAAACTTAAAAGTTACTAGGAGAACTAAATTGCCAAGGCACTTCAATAACTTGATCTGCCTTTGTATGTACAAAAGTGGAAAAGGGCAGATGTAGAATAGAAAATGTTTACAAATACATGTCTTCTAAGGAGACTAGGATTTGTAAGCATCACACTTAAATTTTAATGAAATAATTTTCAGTGTAATAAAAGATTTAGAATAAGTCCTGAAGCTTAGACCAAATTTATAATTTTTGATGTTCAGCAATTTATTTTTCCATCATTTTGGAGAGAGTTTTGAAATCAAACTAATATTTTTAAGGCTTTTTATATGTGTGGTCTTATGTTTTCCTTTTATATTAATCATTGGTTATCTCTCTAAAATATCCAGAATGGCTTTATTTGAATCTTATATTGTATAACACATGATGCATTTTTAAAATTACATATACATAGCGCTTTAGTGGGTAGTTTCACAATTCAAAAGTTTCATGGAGAAATAACTTCTAAAGAAAGCAAAACAAAATGGCTTTGCATCCCTTGCTTGTTTTCTTTGTTGAAAACACCATTGCATCAGAACACTTAAATGTTCTTTGAATAAGTATAAATCAAACACTTTAGCTACCAGTTAATGGCTCTTTTAAAGGTAGAGAATGATCTGAGCCATCATACCCCCAGATTAAAGGTTCAGTACCATTAATGATCTGAGAGGCCATTTCTAACGCATTCTAAGCGATAATGCTGCTGGCCCTGGACAACACTTCAAGTATCCAAGGTAAGCACTGTAACTGATGTGTCTCTATTCTTGACATTTGAATAAACACCTTCAAATTTATAGGCAAATTTTTCTCCTGTTTTAGATAGTTGGATTTTTAAAAGACTCCTCACTTTATGTATAAGCTCTAGAAAAGAGCTTTACCTACTTTCCTTTGGGAAAAGTAAAGATTTTTATTATATTCTTCGCACCATTGAATGTCCACAATCTCCTCTCCAAAAAAAAAAAAACGGCAGCTATTCAATTAGGAACTAATTTAATTTACAGGCTTTGAAACATAGGTAGCCATTTCTCTATCTCTGTGAGCCACTGCGAGCCACCACCTGCCACAGGACCCCACTTGTGACAGAGCAGTTTCCTAAAAACTACTGTGGGGAGGCAGGTTCCTGAATTCTCCAAGACCACTGTATTTTTCTGTTTTGCAGTCAATTCATTTTATTCTCTGTAGTAGTAGAATCTTTTCCTTAAATACATTTTAAAATAGAACTCCAACACATGAGAGATAACTAAGCATTAATATAAATTTTAAGAAGCACTAATGTAACAGCACTAATATAACAGGGGTAACTCTGGAAGTAGGGTACTAGGCACAGATAATCAAACACTGATGTTAAAACTTGGTACCAAATGGATTGATGTAAACTTGTACTTACAATGATTTGGGCTACAATTACCCTTTTACAGCCTTCATACTAAAGTAGAAATATAAGCCTTGGCTGCATAGCTCAGTTGGTTAGAACATCATCCTGATACTCCAAGGTTGCAAGTTTGATCTCCATTCAGAACATAGTCCTGGCTGGTAGCACAGTGGGTAAGATGCCAGCCTGCGAACCCAAGGGTTACTGGTTTGATTCCCTGCCAGGGCACATGGCCAGGTTGCAAGCCAGGTCTCCAGCCAGGTCCGTAGTGAAAGGCAACCATACATTGATGTCTCTCTCCCTCTGCCTCTCTCCCTTCCTTACTCTCTGGAAATAATAAATAAAGTCTTAAAAAAACACACACACACACAATAATCAACCAATGACTACATGAATAAGTGGAACAATAAACCGATATTTCTCTCATATTCTCTCTCACAAATCAATAAATAAAAATTAAAAAATGATAATAGCATAAGTAGTCATTTTTAATATTATTAAACATTTAAATTACTTGATGAAAAGTGGCCACAAGGTAAGATGTATATACCCCACCACTTATCATGTGGGGAGCTAATTTAGGTTATAATCAAGAGTCTGGGAGCAGACTCTACAAAGCCCAGTGGGGCGGGCAATTTCTTGGTAGAAAAACAAAGTGGTGTCTTTGATCCCAGGGGCAAAGGGAAAGACAAACTTTCTTACTACAAGGATAGTCTGGGCCTCCCAGCCCTCTCTGCCTTCTTGTTCTCTTAGGATCCTTGAGGCTGAAGCCAACCAGTTTTCACACTGTTGTGAGCTTCAAGGTGTCTGAAACGCCTACAGTTAATTTAACAAATGCTGAAGTTCATATAAAACAACTGTAATTAAAAATTTAGTTTTAGATTTTTATCTTCAAATATCTTTATTTTATCTTTAAGTTTACATTCATGCTTATCTCTCAGGTATTGGGATTTCTATTTTAAAATGTATTTAAGGAAAAGATTCTACTACTACAGAGAATAAAATGAATTGACTGCAAAACAGGAAAATACAGTGGTCTTGGAGAATTCAGGAACCTGCCTCCCCACAGTAGTTCTTAGGAAGCTGCTCTGTCACATGCTCTATCAGAATTCGGAAGGAAACCGATCAGACACTGGGGAAGCGCAGGAGTACGATCCTTTATTCACGCGCGGTCCCAGAGGAGAAGCTGCTCTCCAAATTCTGGGCCCTGAGCTAAGGCAAAAAGCAACTTCTATAGTTGAAGTTTCACTCCCTGGCCTTGCAAGGTTACAGAAACAGACATAGAAATTAAAGCTAGTTTTTCAGCGCCTTTCTTATCTGTCAAGCTGGCTACAGCTGGTTCCACTCCAGGAGCCAAGGTTATACCAAGCTGCCTGCTGCCCAAGAGCCAAGGCCTTTAACCCGTTACATCCCCCTTACAGGCTGTTAAGGGGGGCTTCCTGACATCCCCCGTTAACCCTTTACATCCCCCTTACAACAAGTGGGGTCCTGTGACGGGTGGCTCACAGTGGCAGCCTCCCCACAAAGAGAAATATTCAAGTATCCAAGGCTAACTGCTGGTGGCACAGTGAGTAGGCATCCCTGAAGTACTTGTGATGATAAGCATATTGCAAGTAACTGGCCAGTTCTAATCTTTGTCTGTCTGTTATGGTCAGTTGTCTAAGGCAGGGACTACAATGATAGTTTCTAAGTTAATAGTTACGAATAGTTAATAGTTCCAATTTAATAATCCTGAGGACTTCAAATATAAGATGTGCTGTAAGTGTAAATACACACCAGTGTTCAAAGAGTTAGTATAAAAAGTAAAAATATATGTATGCTGGCTTAAGTAAAATATATTGAAATGAATATTCTTGTTTCTTTTACTTTTTTTGTGGCTTCTAAAAAGTTTAAATTACCCACGTGGCTCAATCTATTTCTTGGGCAGCACTAGACTAAAATGATAAATTTTAGAAAGATGCCTATTTTTACAATTAAAGGGCAATATAAACTTTGGTTCTTTGGGAGGCTCTCTCAACAAAACTCATGATTTTCTTGACAATAGGCATAAATGAGGCATTACTAAAAAATGAATACTATTGAAATTGCTTTTAAAATGTTTCCTCTTAGAGCCAGATTTTAAATTGTGTTTTTAGAAAAGCATGTTTCTGCCCTGGCTGGTGGCACAGTGGCTAAGGCACCGGCCTGTGAACCCAAAAGTTGCTGGTTCAATTCCCAGCCAGGGTACAGAACCAGGTTGCAAGCCAGGTCTCCGGCCAGGTCTCCAGCCAGGTCCGTAGCTGGAGGCAGGTGAAAGGCAACCATACACGGATGTTTCTCTCCCTCTCTGCCTCTCTTCCTTCCCCTCCCTCTGAAAATAATAAGATCTTTATTAAAAAAGAAAGAAAGAAAAGCATGTTCCTCTAAAGTCCTTCCCATCAGAACTTAATTAAAATGAGAAAACATTTACTTCACTTCATATGTAACACTTCTATATCTAACATATGTTAGATATATCTTCATATGTAACAGTTCTATATCTTGGTTTGGAGGGAATAAAAATATATAGTACAGGGATTAAAGAAAAGTAAGACTAGTTCACATTTGAAATTACTTTAAAAGAAGCATTTATTTCTAGTTCAGGGACTCAGTTTTGTCAGTGTCCATTTTCTAAACAGGATTCTGGAATTTAATTTCTGCGCTTAATAATGTTTCTCTCTGATGCTGTTCTTTACCCTTGCCTTGTAGGGAAGCAGAGGTCACTGCTACTCACAGTATAATTTTTAATTAATTTAATCGAATAAATCCACCATCCCAGCACACGGACATTCCAAATGGTTTCCGCAGGAGGCTGTATCAGTTTATTTTTTGATCTGTTAAAAGGTTAAGCTCTCCAGTCGATTCATACAGCAAAAATGGAAAAAAGTATGGAGCTTACTCATAACATTAAAAATAAAACTACTTTATGATGCAGCAATTTCACTTCTGGGAATATATCTGAAGGAAGTGAAATCACCATGTGGAAGAGGTGACTACAGCATTCTTAAAGCATTATTAACGGTAACCAAGACAAGGGACAACTTGTGTTTATCAGCATATGACTAGATGAAGAAGACGTTACTTACAGGTATCCTGCCACTGGCAACAACATGAATGGACTTGGAGGGCATTATGTTAAGTGAAATAAGTTACATAGAGAAAGACAAGCACTGCTGACCTCACGGACAGGAAGCTAAAAAGCCCACACTCTGGTAGAAAAAGGAATGAGATTTGTAGTTGCCAGAGCCAGGGATCAGGAGGGTGGGGAAACTGCGGGAAAGCTGTCCAAAGGGCAAACTTGCAGTTACAAGTTAAGCAAGTGCTGGAATGTAATGAATAGCATGGTGACTATCATCAGTAATGCTGTATTGGCAAGTTGCTAAGAGCATTGATCTTCAAAATTCTGATCACAAGGAAGAAAAAAAAAGATTTTTAAGTGTAAAATGACGTTAATTAATTTTTTGTGGTAGTTATTGCACACTATGAGGTCTGTCCCTAAAGTATCGGCCATGCAAACTGTTTTAAATGTATTAATATTGATGGGATACTTTTGGGACAGACCTTGTATATACATTATCAAATCATTATCTGTTCCCTTAAATTTAAACAATGGCATATGGCAATTACATCTCAATAAAAATTGGGAAAAATTATGAAGGTAATCTCTGGCTTTCTTTACTGTTACAAATGCAACTATTAAGGCATAATGCACCTTGGCTGGTGGCACAGAGGATAAGGCGCCAGCCTGCAAACCCTAAGGTCGCTGGTTCGATTCTCCATCAAGGCACATAACCAGGTTGCAAGCCAGGTCTCCAGCCATGTCTGTAGCCGGAGGCAGGTGAAAGGCAACCATGCATTGATGTCTCTCTCCCTCCCTGCCTCTCTCCCTTCCCTCTCTCTGAAAATAATAAATACAATCTTAAAAAAAAAAAAAAAAAAAAAAAAAAAGACATAATGCTAACATTTCAATGAGGCCTGAATGTAGTCAGTCACCAACCTGTGATGCTTCTTTGAAATTGGTATGAATGGGGGTGTGAACAACTTGTTTGTTTTCTTTCCAATAATATTTGCATTTATAGACCAAGTCAGCACAGTGTCATTGGTAGTGTTAAGGTGAGTAAATGATTTTTAAATAAAATCTCAAAATTAAGAGAAATATAGTACAAAATGAAATTACATATTTTTGTGCAAAAAGTGATTTTAAAATCTTTTTGTTCAAAGATGAATGCCAACCTTTAAGGTTCAATCTGATAACAACTCTAAAATGTGTTTTATATATTGTTTATTATAAAAGAAGTTACTTATACATTTGTATATCTTCACCATCAAACTAAATACAATAACACTGAAAATTGGGAAGGGGAACTAATTGACTTTTTAAACTAAGGACAGGATTGGAAAATACTCTTAGAATAAATAGAATAAAATTTTACTTTTTTGAAAAATGGAAACTTCTTGGTGATTTAAAGAAGCCATAAAGTTAATGCATGGCATTTGTTTTTAACTTTTCTAACATTAACAAACGAGTCAAGCCAGGTCTCCAGCCAGGTCTGTAGCTGGAGGCAGATGAAAAGCAACCATACATTGATGCTTCTCTCCCTCTCTTCCTCTCTCCCTACCATTCTCTCTACAAATAATGAATAAAATCTTTTTATTTTTTAAGTTAGCTTCTGGATAGAGATGGTAACTTAAACATAGGCATCTGACCAATGGAATCCAAAAAAAGGAGGAAGAATGTGTATCTGTATTATAAACCAGAGAAGGTACCATGCTCCTGTCAAAGAAGGCAGTACATGTGAAACCTGGTAAAATATCCCCTGGATAAAAAGGACCAGCCTGCCAAATCAGTAGCCGAAAAAATAAATAAATAAAAAAGACTTAATTCAATCCTAGATTCAGTCCCCTGAGTGGATGTGATATTAATTCAGAGAACAATTTTCAGAGAAACATGTAGAGTTTGTTCTCAACTGGAAAAATAATGACAAATTTGGAGGAGGTAGTCTATATGCATATGTATGTTTGAAGGCACTTGGAAAAAGTGGAGTTACATGAAATGGGTTGAAAGTGACAAAGAAATAGTTGGCATTCTAAGTGATACACAGATTCTAAAATGATGTTGTTAAATTACTGAAAACAACTAAATTCAACAAGTATATGTCAAAGGGTGAATGTTAACCAGGACAAAGAAAATATAGGTTATTTTTGAGCAAATCATGGGTAAATTTTTTTGTCAAGAGACAGATAATAATAAACATAGAAGTACATGTATCTTTACAAATACTGTGTTTTCAAAATTTTCAGGAAATATCCAGAAGAGGGATTGCTGGCTTGTATGGTAGTTGGACTCTTAATTTGTTTGAGGAACCTCCATGCTGTTTTTCATAGCGGCTGCACCAATTCACATTGCCACCAGCAGGTCCAAGGGGTCCCTTTCTCTATGTCCTCTTCCATGCTTGCTATTTCTTTCTCATTAAGAGGTTTCAGGGAGTGAGCACACAATAGAGTATACAAGGAGTCGTGAAGTTGTACACCTAACATTTATAATGTTAGCCAATGGTATGTCAATAAGTTTTTTTTAAAGGTGGGGGTGGGAGGGAGAAAGTGGGGGAAAGGGGGAATAGTTTAGTGCAGGAACTAGTCTAAATGACCCATGAACATGAACAACATGTAGGGACTGGCTGTGGGAGAGGGGTGGGGGTGGAATGGATGAGGCAGGGGAGAGAAATGGGGGGAAAACAGGACAACTGTAATACAACGACAAATTAATTTTTTAAATAAATAAAATTTCTTTTTAAAGGGAAGCTAGATCCCTGACTCATATCATTCACCAAAGCAAAGTCCATATGAATTAAAGGTTAAATATTAAAAATAAAACCATAAAAGAACTAGGTGAATATGTAGACAAACAGATAATCTGATTCGAGACCACCATAGGCATATATTAAGGAAAAAACTATTATACACAAGATTGACAAAGCTGAATAACAAAAAAACTTATGTGCATAGAAGAATGATTTAAAGATAAACAACAAATGGGGAAAATAGAAAAACTGCTCTTATATATCAAAAATTTAGCCCTGGCTGGTGGCGCAGTGGATAGGTGCCAGCCTGGGAACCCAAAGGTCACTGGTTCGATTCCCAGCCAGTGCACATAACCACGTTGCAAGCCAGGTCTCCAGCCAGGTCTGTAGCTGGAGGCAGGTGAAAGGCAACCATACATTGATGTTTCTCTCCCTCTCTCCTTTTCCCTCTCTCTAAGAATAATAAATAAAATCTTAAAAAAAAACCCTCAAGACCCAAGTTGAAAATTAGTAGAGTTACATTGTAAATTTTCTTGACCTGATATGATATCCCACCTCTGTGAAGCATTTTACTGGATCCTACTTATTTGCTGCATAGTCATAGTCAGCAAGTTAAGAGCAACCTTTATCAAGTCAAAAGTCAGAGGATAGACACCATGGTCCCGTGCTTCTAGGGTAACTGTTAAATGGATGGTAGGAGACAGGCAGAAGAAAAAACACATGTAGTGAAGGTATTATCTTCTTTCCGTACCCTAGTGGTTCTCCAATTGTTTGCAGAGATGTTGAAGATTAAATATTTCTTGGCACACTTGAAAATATTTTACAACATAGGCTTACAAAAACAGTTAACAATAAAATTCAATCGTTACCAGCCAGGGCTAGATTTTTTATATATAAGAGCAGTTTTTCTATTTTCCCCATTTGTTGTTTATCTTTAAATCATTCCTCTATGCACAGAAGTTTTTTTTGTTATTCAGTTTTGTCAATCTCTTCATCTAGCTAAGCCCTGCTGTACACTGGAACACTTGGTCAGCCAAGCAAGTGTCCTTTGTGACCTTTCTTGCAGTAACACTATAGGGAGGTAAGAAATAAAAAATAAATAATGATGAAGTATTTCAAATTTTTGTGGCCTGCTTTGAACGGTTTTATGACAAAGGAGGTGAATTCCCCTGCCTTTCAAAATTAAAGTGTAAAAATGATTAACTCCTTCCTCTGAATTTTCAGTGCAAAATCATCATTCTTTCCTCCAATCAACACATACTTTAGGGACCCTCCCATGTTTGAAAGACTCTAAGGGAAGGCTAAAGAGGTACATATTTCACGAAGGCCTCTTCCCCATTAATCATGGAACATACCGTTTCCTTGATGAAACGGTATAAAATAAGTCTGTGAGGTTCCCTGAAGACATGTCCAAAAATGTCCCATGATGAATGGAATTATTGGGTTGAGTTGTAAGGGACTAGGAACAGAGAGGTGATTACGTCATTTGAGCTTCTGCTTATAAACAAAGGACTAATGTGCACATGTCAGTGGGGTTTCTTCTTTAAAGTGGTTGGTGTTTTAATCTATCCTGCAACTTGTAACATTCTCTTGCTATTACTTTCTCAAATAATGGTAAGTCAGGTGAGAGTTGTTTCAGAAAATTTAAAATCAATAGTGTGGGTGGGTGGGGAAGAGGACAGAGGGGAGCAAAATAAACATTTTGACTGAGAAGAGAACATATGCAGCTTTTCTATTAGTTGATTTCATTAGAACGAGATACAGGTCTAAGTCAATGAGATTACTGTTATAAGCTTGATGGCGCAAATTCTATACCTCTGAAGAAAAAAGTTTATCACTTCAAGTGAACAGTTTTCTACAGCTAACACTCTAAACAAATGTATTCTCCTGTACTAAACTTAACAGAAATTGCAGTTGCAGTATTTCACAGAAGATGCCAGTATCAACTTTTTTAAAATAGCAGAACTTCTTATAAACAAACAGTCCAGTCAGGAGCTCAATTTCATGAGAAAATAATTAGTAGAGATTTAAATTGAAGTTAAATCTTTATCCTTCCTAATTATTGCTTGCTCTCTGTGTGTGGTTTGGCATGCCAATATTCTTTGACTTTCTTCATTATGGAAAGAAAATGAACATAGCTTGATGATTTACATTAGCAAATGTCCTGTGTCAATAACCTGGCACCTTAAGTTTCTCTCTTAGTACCACCAGAATTTATGAGCTCTTTTTTTTTTTTTTTTAAGTTTTAGGCTTTAAAAAACTGAAGGTTGAATTAAAGCAGTCATCATTGAAAGCCACCCAGGGCCAGTGGTGCCTTCTTCTCTGAGACAGACAAGATGACCTCGGGTCTCCTCCCTTCCAAATGACTTCATTCCTCAACTTTATGGCCTATTCCTTGTTAATGACCTGGGAGGTCCAATTCCCAAGTCTGACTGTTGATTCATTCACCCACATAACTCAAGACCATCTTCTCATATCAGTCATCATCAGACATAAAAGATTCAATGACTTCTTCAAAAAAATTGTTTACACATAATTACATTGCCTACGCTAAACTACCTCAGGTCATAGCCATTTCTGCACCGTATTTTTGTCTCTTAAAAACCTGTCTCTTGTCTTTCCCCTGTTCTTTAAGTGCAAAGCCTGTGACATCACCATTCTCTCTCCAACCAGTGGCATCCCTGAATGTGGCAGGGGAAAAGGTCATGATTCACGTTAATCTGAAAGGTCAGCGAGCAAAGTTCCCAAACATCTACGTCACCCCCAATAAAACCTATCATGTATGTCATCTAAACTTTCAAAATGTATAGGAGGAACCATGGACATGGACATGTGGGATTGACTTTGTGGGGGAATGGGTGGGTGGGGAAGAGGACAGAGGGGAGCAAAAAGGGGATGGATGTAATACAACAACAATACAATTAAATTTAAAAAATAAATAAATAAAATTTCAAAATGTTTCTAAACTCTTCCTTTGGACCTGTTTCACTTTAACAAAATGCCACTTCTTCTCCTGTTAGAAATAATGCATAACTACCGTGAGGGACTTTCAAGCTTAGGTAATCAGAATGCAGGAGTCCCTTCTCATGGAAGCAATTACACTGATCATGCATTCATAGGTGCAGTGTGGGCAAGGCTACCAAGCTAAGGGGGTTTGGCTACTATGGGAGGACTGATTATTCTTTTAAAAAAAAAAAAAAAAGATATTTTATTTATTTATTTTATAGAGAAGGGGAGGGAGAAAGACAGAGAGGGAGACAGACATCAATGTATGGTTGCCTTTCACCTGCCTCCAGCTGGGGACTTGGCCGGAGACCTGGCTTGCAACTTGGTTATGTGCCCTGGCTGGGGAATCGAATCAGCGACCTTTGGGTTCACAGGCCGGCTCCTTATCCACGGAGCCACCAGCCAGGGCCAGGACTGATTATTCTTATCTGGAGCTCAAGCTTCCCTCAGAAGAAGGGAAGGGTATAAAGGTCCTCACACGAAATGAAAGGAAGCCGTGTGAGACACAGAATAGGAAAGTGGAGAGAACATTAGTCGTTGTCTAGGGAGAAGAGCAGCTTATCTCAGTGGCAAGAAAAACAAAAGCAAAAAACACCTGGTGGCGACGGAATAGCATAGAACAAGATGATCTGCTCTGTGGGGAACGCAGGATCAAGCCAGACTTGAAGGTAAGGACCTGGGCTGAAATCTACCTCTGACCCAGAAGATAATCCAGAAATTAGTCATGTTTTGTACCCAACAGCAGATCCAGCAGCCTGTTGCTAGGGAAGCCAATACACAAGAGGCAGGTGCTGATGTAAAGGAAAGTGGTTTATTTTTGGGTGCCGGCCACCTGGAAGGTGGGGCACTCATGTCTCAAAACTCATCTTCTCCTCCCAGTGGGGGAGATGCCTGAAGGTGGGAGTCAATATCCCTTGAAGTTAGTTTCTAGCATTCACAGACAAACATGCTATTTATATACAGCTGCATATCAGAGTCAGCATGCACAGAAACAATGTCAACAGAACTGTGGGATGGACTAGAATGCCCCACTGTTTTGTGTAGTAAAGATTTATTGAGCATCTCTTGGGCCAGAAAGTTCTATAGCTTGTTATGTATCTATCAGTGAACACAGGCTAAAACCCTGCCTTTTAAGGAGTTTGCACTCCAGTAGCGGACAAGAGACTATAAACAAGACACTCAATTGTTTAAATTTAAGGTGATGAAATAGAGTATAGTAAGAGAGATTAAGTATGGGGGTGTAGCTTTCGGTCAAGATGGCAACACAGGTAAACATGGCTTGCCTACCCACACATCAAAATTACAACTAAAATATCTAACAACCATCATACAGACTCATCAGAAATTAAGTTGAATGGAAGTCCTACAACTATGGAATTAAAGAAGAAACCACATCGAGACTGGTGGAAGGGGGTGGAGGCATGGAATGGGCTGGCCCCACACCTGTGTGTGGCAGATAAAAATGAGGATATCTCTGGGGTGAAGGACACCAACCCCTTGCTAGGTTCCCCACCCAATGCCAGGAAGAGGAGTGTCCATAACATCTGGCTGTAAAGCCCAGCAGGGATTTAGGCTTTGGAACACAGAAACCACTGGACCCCTTGGAATTTCCTCTTAAAGGGCCTGCACAAATACTTTGATGCACTCCCTCTGAGCTCCAGCACGGGAGAAGCAGATTGAAAGGCATCAGAGTTGTTTGGGGAGAGACTGAATGGGCCAACATCGGGGTGAGAGTTGGGGGTAGCTTTCTCCACAACACAAGCAGGGCAGAGGCTATTGTTTCTGTTCTGAGCCCCCCAGCCACCTACAGAGCCACAGAGCTGGCAGGCGGGCACATCTGAGACTCCATCAACCTGGGTCACACAGTTTGCCACACCCTGGTGGTTCCCTGAGGCTCCGCCCCACCAAGTTTCAGGCCCACCCAACCTGTTTTCAGTGGCTTTTCCATCTGAATGCACGGTCTTGGCCCATCCTTCAGATTTTCCTACATTCTCTCAAATAAGCAGCATCTGGTTTCAGCAAGCCTGGCTAAGTTGGCCTGGCATTAGCAGCAGCCAGCCTCAGTTCACAGCCTGGCCTCACCTGGGACCCCTCAGGCCCAGAGCCAGCAGCAGCCACCCGCAGACCACGTTTACGCTGTGTAACCGTGGACAGAACAGTTAGTGGCTGACCTTGGATGTGCCAAACAGCAATAAAGGCCCAATTACAGCAGGAGAGTGTACACATCCCACATAGTGGGTACACTCTGAGTATCCACCTTGGGTAGTAGGGGAGGCTATGTCGCCGGACTGTACAGGACACTTATTACATTAGGCAGCTCTACCAAGCCTTGGACACATAGCTGTGCTACCTAACACATAGGAAGTAACACAGGGAGGCTACCAAAACAGGAAGACAAAGAAACATGGCCCAGATGAAATAACAGAACAAAACTCCAGAAAAAGAACTAAACATAAAGGAGACAAGCAAGCTACTAGATGTAGACTTCAAAACACTGGTTATAAGGATGCTCAAGGAACTTAGCATTAAAAAAAAAAAAAAAAAAAAAAAAACAGTTGCCCTGGCTGGTAGCACAATGGATAAGGTGCTGGCCTGTGAACCCAAAGGTCGCAGGTTCGATTCCCCAGCCAGGACACATAACCAGGTTGCAAACCAGGTCTCCAGCCAGGTCTGTGGCTGGAGGCAGGTGAAACACAACCATACATTGATGTCTCTCTTCCTCTCTGCCTCTCTCCCTTCCCCTCTTTCTAAAAATAATGAAATAAAAATTAAAAAAAAAAACAGCATTAAAAAAAATCCAGTCAGAAATGAAGGATACACTAATTGAAATAAAGAAACATTTACAGGGAATGAACAGTAGAATGTATGAAGCCAAGAATCAAATCAGCAATTAGAAATATAAGTAAGCAATAAAACAACCAATCAGAATAGCAAGAAGAAAAACAAATTTTTTTAAAAAAGGAGAATAGTGTAAGGAGCCTCTGGGACAACTTCAAGTGTACCAACATTCACATCATGGGGCGCCAAAAGGAGAACAGAGCAAGAACTTAGAAACCTATTGGAAAGATTAGTGACAGGAAATTTCCCTAGGTCCAAAACAAGTTGAAGCCAAAGAGGCCACACCAAGACACATTATAATTAAAATGCCAAAAGTTAAAGTCAAAGGGAGAATCTTACCAGCAGCAAGAGAAAAGCAGAGTTACCTACAAGGGAGCTCCCATAAGACTTTCAGCTGGTTTTTCAAAAGAAACTTTACAGGCTAAAAGGGATTGGAAAGAAATATTCAAAGTGATAAAAAGCAAGGACCTACAACCAAAATTACTCTACCCAGCAAAGCTATCACCTAGAATCAAAGGACAGATAAAGACCTTACCAGATGAGAAAAACCTAAAGGAGTTCATCACCACCAAACCAATACTACATGAAATGTTAAAGGGTTTTAAGATCAAAAATACGAATAAACTGCCAATAAACACATATCTATCAATAATTAATCTAAAAAATAAAATAAACAAGCAGAACGGAAACAGAATCATAGATACAGAGAACATCTTTTTTTAAGATTTTATTTATTATTTTTAGAGCTACAGTCTGGCTGGAGACCTGGCTTGCAACCTGATTATGTGCCCTGGCTGAGAATCGAACCAGTGACCTTTGGGTTCGCAGGCCGGCGCCTTATCCACTGTGCCACCAGCCAGGACCCAGAGAGCATTTTGATAGTTACCAGGTGGGAGGAGTGTTAGGAGGATGGGCAAAAAAAAGTGAAAGGATAAGAAGTATAAATTGGTAGTTACAGAATAGTCAGGGGGATGTAAAAATAGCACAGGGAACAGAGTAACCAAAGAACCTATATGCCCAACCCATGGACAGGGACAAGGGTATAGGGATTGCCTGAGTGAGTGGAGGGTTCTGGGTACAGGGGGCAAAGGAGAAAAAAACTGGGACAACTGTAATGGAATAAACAATAGAATATAATTTTTTAAGAAAACAATGTAGGTGTAGGGGAGATGGCATCTTAAATATGATAATTAGTCAAATGCATTGAGGAGTGTTTTTAAGTGCTGTCATAATCGTGTGTGTTCTTTCTGCTTGCGTCTCACTTTCATTTCTTAGTAAATCTTCAAACTGCTTACACTTTGAAAAGAAAGAGGTAGATTAGTTTTGTGTGCTTTATTTAGAGGAAGGAGTAAGAATGAAGTGGCTGGGAAGTGATGTTAGCAGCGGGTAAGACCCACCCAAAAGATGAGGAAATAGGCTGGGGTCGTGTCTATAGTTCCCAATGGAAAGCAGCGTTGTGACGAAGGGCTGCGTGTGGTCACTACCACTGCCACGCTTCTGTCTCAGCGAATTCTGCCCCAACTTCCCGCCAAGTCAAACAGAACATTTTTAACTTGTCCTAAACTTACCTCAGGTTTCCAGGATGCTCACGGTTTTAACACACTAACGCAGAAGTTGGTGAGAGCAAATCTGTTTAGGCTCCTACCACATTGTTGACCTTGTATGTTTCCTCATTCCTCAGCTTTCCCAGACTCACAATATCTAGTTACTGTGCTATTTCCTCCTTTGCCCCAGCATTGGGCTTTCCTACCTTCTATTGCCTTACCTCTTGTCTTCTTGGTCTTCACTATGCTCCTCACCACCCCTTTCCCTGACAGTGAGATCCTTGTAAGCAGGAACCAAATAAAGGCACTCAAAATAATTGTTATTTAATGAGTTTTGTCCTCCAAATATAGAGTAGTCAAGATAAATAACAAGAATGGCAAAGCTAACATGTTGGCCTCCAAAATGCTTTACCATTTATCGTCTGTCTGTTCTCAAAGCAACTCTGAGAGGTGGGTAGGCCCCAAAATGTTATTGCCTCATAGCACAGAAATCTCTGTGGTTCAGGGAAAGTCAGCAATTGGCTTAAAATCATACCTGTAGGAAGTGCTTGTGAGTTACGGTTTTAGACCCAGTCATCTGACTCAAAAATCTTGAATTCATTCAGCTATTCCATTGATAATTTTAGTTTCCCATTTCTGAATCTAATGCTGTATCATTGCAATTCAGTATCTAGGACCGCATAAAGTATAAAACTGAAGTAGCCCTGGCTGGTAGCACAGTGGGTAAGGTGCCGGCCTGCGAACCAAAAGGTCGCAGGTTCAATTCCCCAGTCAGGGCACATAACCAGGTTGCAAGCCAGGTCTCCAGTCAGATCTGTGGCTGGAGGCAGGTGAAAAGCAACCATACATTGATGTCTCTCTCCCTCTCTGCTTCTCTCCCTTCCCCTCTTTCTAAAAATAATGAAATAAAATCTTTAAAAAAACAAAAAAAAAAAAACTGAAGTATTTCCTCTTTTTCCTACCTCCCTTAACTCTAGTTTGTTGAATCTTTTAGCAACTTGGATATCTTGAGCCAATATCCTTCTGTAGAACAGTATGCAATCTCTCCTTTTATACTCTAAGTTATTAGCTTGTAGGAAAAGTAGAATATTTCTGTAAGGGCCTTGGTCCATATTAAGGTTTAGTGAAAATTTCCCTTTCCTTTCACACAGATTGGCAAGTTCTCTCCGAGATGTAACTTCAACTGGCTTGACATTTCACTAGAGGGAAAAAAAGCTGCAATTTGCATATTTGATATTTCGTTCTGCATTTGCTATTTGAATAATTTGTGACCATGTTAGAAAAGGTAAGTCATGCACCAATATCTGAGGAATGTGAGGCTGTTCCATTTGTCTTGGCCTCTTGTTTCAGCTTCTATCCATTCCCATTTAGATAAAGCTTTATAGTCTTCGGTGGTATGGTGCTTGGAGTGACAACTCTATTAAGGCCACTCTGTAAAAACTTTCTGTATTACCCTATATTCACATTAACCACCATTAACATACTGGTCAATCATTCATTCAACATCTACTCACGAAGGTTGTATTCTCTCACACCCCACATACCATTCATCATTCAAGGTGAGTTTTAGGCCATTACTCATCTAACCCCTTAGTCACTGCTCTGTGGAAGCCCACCCCAGGGAGTTGTACAACTCTCAACTCCTTCATGCATGGATCTCAAGTTCGCCCTTCCTCATTCTGTGAAAGCTTTGGCTTCTGATTCACAGTATTGTTCTGTCTCAACTAGTATCCCGTCAGATGGTAAAGATTGGGCAATGAGGAGGTAGTGTAAAGTGGTAGAGTGAATTTACTCTCTCTGCTTCCATGTTTAAGTCCCTAATGCTAATGTATACTTGAAATCTAAAGGTACTGGTATTGCTTATTATTTCATTATTGTAAAATGGGGGTGCTCATTAAATAACCCCCAAAGAGGCGACATAGCATATCATGTTAATCCATGGGCTTTGCAATCAGTAAGACCTGTATTCATACTCATTAGCTTTGAACTCCTGAGTAAGATGTTCAATCTCTCTAAAATTCATTTCCTTGCCTGAAAAATAGGGAAATAATAGTTTCTACCTTACTTAACTGATTGCCTCACTTACGATGAAAATGTTAGCTATAGTTATTTATACATGACTATTAATTTTTAATTCTTTTAACTGTCAGTTCTCATATACCTTCAAGAAAACACTGCTGCTCTCTTAACTATGGGTATTAAGTCTCAGAAAACAGAACTTGTATTTTTATTGTAGGGGAAAAAGGAAGCCTTGTGTTAAGATTGCAGTGCAAAGCTTACACTGTGATGCTTACATGTCACAATCTTGTAACAATATTTACTGATCAAAATTAGTTTGAATATAGGGAAATGTGTTGCTTTAAGGCATGGGCACTTGTGTATAAGCAGTTCAGAGTTCTGACACAACATATATTTCTGGATCCAAGTTTTTACTTAATTTTGAAAAGTGGAATTTGATTATTTTTCTTTTTAGATACCTTGCAAATACTTCAGAAATATGAAGCAAATTGTGCCCTCGATTTCAAAATAAAAACTACTGGCTAATTTTTTTCAGAACTAAAATATGTATTATTTTATGTCCTATCTTTTCCTCCCTTGCCAATTAGCAGTAATACAGATTCGAAATCTAAAGTGATTATCATTTACATCCCCAAGAAGGCAGCTGTGACCATGTTCAAAGTCTACAAACAAAGCAAGTACCTAGTATACAAATTGAATTCAAAATGTTTTCAACAATTCAAATACTGAAAACGGAAACAGGATATAAATATGATATTCCACCAGGTAGGTCACTGATACCAAAAAGATGTTCAAAAGTCCTTCAGGTGCTGGAAATGCCATTGTTGGTGTTGCCTCTTCTTGGATAATTATTGTTTCAGGGATTTGGGGTGAGGAATCTGTCAGTGCTGTGCTAGGCACTGTTTCAAAACATTTCTATATTTGTGCACAATTACGCTGTGGACCTTTGAGAAGCAGTAAGCTTTACTTTTCCTTGTGGAACCAAGCATTGGCCATGTGTGTCTCTAAGTCCCCCAGCTTCCCTTAAAAGTGCAGAATCTCTTAAGGATCCGGTGAAAACTTTCTCTTTACCTCTCCCCGTGCTTTTCCTTTTTCACTGACTGCTGCTCCCTCCCCTGAGCTCCTAGGACTGCTCTCTCCTTTCTGTCTTCACCACTTGGGCTTGTTACCAAGTCTCATGCCCTCAGTCCACCCAGTCAAGTAGCCCTTCCTCAAGCTGTTGTGTAGTTGATGTTCAGTAGTTTGCTAAAGGTCTGGGGTGAAATGGGAAAGGACACTACAACCCAAAGTTAGGCACACAGCATAGAAGTGAATATATGGAATTATTGAACTAAAAAGCAACTGTTTTTGTAAATAAAGTTTTATTGGAACAGCCACATCCATTCATTTACCTTTTGTCTATCACTGCTTTCACACTAAGAAGGCAGGGGTGAAGAGAAGCAACAGAGATCCAGAGACTGCATGACACATGCGACCAAAATATTTCCATTTTTCTTAATCATACAGATCTGGCCCTTCCTTACTCTGTCTACACCTTGGAGTCCTAACACTTCCTACCCATAAGATCCTCAGGTCATTTTCAGAAACACAACCTCCAAAAGCCCTAGAGACAGATTAGGCAATTCCTGTAGAAAGTGGAATAGAAAAAACCACATTACTTAGTACATTTTCTTTCTTTCTGTCCTCTTTTCATATCAATGTGCACTAATCTAAACATGGCATGTTATATTTACACACAGAAATCCTTAACTTAACAGAGGGCAGTGGAAGTGGCCACAGGTAAAGATAAGGGGGTGGGAAAGGCATTGATAATTAACTAAGATATAGGTCAAAATTTTCTAACCAAACTAAACAAATAAATTAAAATGATTTGGTTTCTACTCACTTTGCTTTTGTCCAATAGCTTATTTTTCATGACTCCATGGAAGCAAACGAAATGTGTATTGATTTTTTTTTTTTTTAATTCAGAATTGGTACGTAATTTCTTGAGGATTTAATGATCATTTACCTTGATCCTTCCCAAATGGGTCTTGACATATGCCTGGGGAGTATGTGACCATGGACCATGGGGATAAGGAAATAATGAGTGAAAATGGCATGCTCACCTAGGAAAATATTTTTTTCTAATGTTATTCCAATAGTTTGTGGGAAAATAGCATTTTTTCTATAGTAACTCAAATACATTATAAAGGAGCAGAGATTTTAAGATAAAATGTCACAGACTGTTTTGCTTTCCAGGACACTGGAGGTCAGAAGGTTCTTGAAATGATGCAATTATTTTTCTTTATTATTAGGGTACTTTGATAGAAAAGTTGGGCAAAACTGGTTTATAGTCAGCGGTGCTGCTACCAAATTTATAAGGAGACTAAATAACTAGACTGTGAGGGCGATGTTTGTCTCCATAAACTTTTATTTTAAAATATTCCAGAAGACTGCTTAATATACCATTTTATTTCACCATATTCCTCCCAGGTTATGTCCTAAAACTAATTTCCACCTTTCTCCCGATGTAATAAGTTGCATTAACCCAAGCCAGGATGCACGGACCCAAGAAGCTCTCCCAACAACTCCAATCCAAAGTAATGGCTCTCTCTGGAACTCACAGCGCTTCCTATTTCAATGTAAAAGAAACTCTTTTCTTTTAAAGTCATATGTGCTTATTGGAAAATGGAAAGTAAAGAACATAAAAATGACCTATAATTAGCCTCCCCCCACTGGTTAGTATTCTTTAAGCTTCTTTGTTATTTTACATTTACTGGGTTATACTTTGACATGTTGACATGTTGACGGTATAATATTGAATCTGTTTTTCTGTCACCAAATGAACACCATTTTCCTCATTAAAAACTGTGTCATTGTATTAAAAACAAATACAATGATATTTGACCTTTGATTTGTTTTTTGCCCATTAACCTTTTTGCATTCATTTACTTGCTCATTTATTTATTCTTCAATGACTAATCACTTATAAAATACTATAAACTATGCTTATGTTTTCTTTCCCATGTTAATTACCTCATGAGTAAAGATCACTTTTTAAATTTCCCAAAATTTCTGAGTATAAACCTAATTGAATAAGAAGTATACAGTAAATATTTCAGAATTAATCAAAATTTCATATATCCTCAACTTTTTGGATACATTCTTTGACATCAACGTTGAATCTCAAAATCTGTACGTTGACTATTGGCCATTTCTTCATAAAAAGGTATTCATTCCTTAATAAATTTATTTCAAATTTCTCTTTTATTTAACATTAAAAAAAGATTTTATTATTTTTAGAGAGAGGGGAATGGAAGGAGGCAGAGTGGGAGAGAGACATCAATGTATGGTTGCTTTTCACCTGCCTCCAGCTACGGGCCTGGGTGGCTATGTGCCCTGGCTGGGAATCAAACCAGCAACTTTTGGGTTCGCAGGCCAGCGCCAATCCACTGTGCTACCAGCCAGGGCTTCAAATTTCTCTTTCAATAGTAGAATTTTGGCCACAGGTGTTCTATGAGAGAAGGGTAATCATTTATGGCAACATCTTGTAGACAAGGAGTGAGGGTTCATACCACTCTGAAGAACCTGTGTGCCCAGTTCAGGTAAAAGGGTAGTAGAAGGTGGTATTGGTAAGAAGGAAATTCCAAAGACACAGTTTCAGTCATGCACTGAAGGACATGACAATGCTTAATAATGATGTCAATGGCATATATTGGGAAGGTTTATGTGCTAGAAAGAAGAATCCAGGTGGCAATAATTACTGGGGGTTGTCAGGTGAACTGATGGGCTTCATTAGGCTCTGTCCATTGGTGGAAGGCCAGTGCTCCTGGCCTTAAGGAAGAGGAGAGCCTTCATGACTAAGGAAGCATCTGGATGCCTTAGGCTATACAATAAATACCTCCTTTCAATCTTGGCTGTGACAAGGGGAGGAGGACATGCTCTATGAAACTGACCCTTCTCCTCGCCACCAGATCCTGCTTACTGTCCCCTGCCACAACTACAGTAAAGAAGAGAAACTCAAGGAAATATTTTTATGTGTTACAATGGACCTGTAGGTTTTTGGAAGAAGGCTTTGTATTTTGTTGCTCAACTCTGAAAACACCGTTGACAGAAGAAGCCACAAGGAAAGGTCAGTTAGTCATTAATCTCTCTTATCTACTCAGTATCTCAGTTTACAACATACTGCCTTGTATTATGTATAGCAACCACAGCAGAGGGCAAAGACATTTCTTCTGAACTCCTAACTTATGTGGAATGCTAGCACTGTGATTATCAGCATATAAATTCTGGGTAGCTCTGCTGTTGACCATGCTGCCATCTAAATAAAAATTCCTATTATTTCAGTGTCCTTCCTTTGCCAAAGCACTTAAAGCTGAACAATACCTCAAATTCAAATAATTGCTGGAAAGGAGCCCATTCATTTAAACAGAATACGAGCTAAGACTTACAAAATCTTTTAAATGACTCCACAGAGATGCAGACATGTGCACCTAAAGATGCTGAAACTCTCCCAATAGCTAAGGAAGCTCCAACCTCTTAGTTTGGATGCTGTCACTCCTTCATCTTCTTTCTTTGTGCTGAAAGCACACACCGTCTGTTAAGGGGAAAGACTGTACTTAGGATATAGAAATAGTCTCAAATACTCAAAGAAAGAAGGATTTCTGTTTACAAGTTTGTCATTCTTATTTTCAAATGTTCATAATATAGAATGGGCTCATTAAAGAGAATTTGGAAAATGCTGGAGAAATATGTAAAAAAACAAATAAGTCACATTTAATTACACTACCTGATGATAACCATTCTAATATTTTAAATCACATTTTGCTAATATTTTTATGTTTGTAGTTTTTTAAATTTTTCAATTTCAGTTTACTTTCAATATTATTCTGTATTTGCTTCAGATGTACAGCATAGTGGCTAGATAATCATGCACTTTACATAGTGATTCCCCTGATATTTCAAGTATCCACCTGGCCCCATACATACTTATTATGATACTATGGACTATACTGTTTATGCTGCAATTTACATTTCATTGACATTTATTCTATAATTGCCAACTTGTATTTCTTAATCCCTTCATCTTTTTTCACCCTGTCAGCTCAGCCTGTTCTCTTTACAACTGTTTCTATTTAATTTTTTATACACACGTCTTTCTTAAATACCTTCTTTTCATTTATAGTGCAGAATTCTCTTTTAGACAAATTGGAGTAAAATATATGCTATATTTGTTTACTCTTCCTCAAAAGAAGTAATTTCTGTTTAGCAATTAAATTACTAATTAAGAGGGCATTAAATGATTATAGAAACAATGTATTAAAATTAGTTAAAATAAATATCTGGAAAAATTAAGCTTTGCATATTTCCTAAGCTTTATTTCAAAAACAACTTGTACTCTGTAATTTATAAAACTCATACTAAAATTTTAAAAGGATACCTTTTATTACAAAACAAGCTTATTTTCAGTGAATTCAGAATTGTTAAATTAAGAAAGCATGTATTTTAAGAATTTATAAAGTTAATAAATATGTATTGACACATTCTTAATAAGTAGCCTTACAGTCTCTAACAAAACCCCCACCTTTATAAATCAAAAACTAATCTGTTATTACATTATGGGTCATGCTGATGACCTCTAGAAAACAGCAGAATCTTTCTGAACATTTAAAAATAGATTTCTATATAACTACTGCTAACTTCTGTGAAATTCTAGTTTAAATAGTGGTCTGAAGTGTACTGTCACATTCAATACTGCAACTTGTATCAGACAAAGAATTAAAAATTCAAGGACCAATCTTTCTCACCTCCCCTAAACACAGTCCAATGACATACAGCCAAGTCACCAAAAAAAGGAAATGAAAGTAGCTCACAAATATATGAACATATGCTCAATGGTTTTGCTTAATTGCAACTTCAGGAAATCTCTATTATTTTTTGGTGAACTGAAGGACAAACTTTTAAAGAACTAAAATTCATTGTTTAGTAACTAGCGTTTTTTTTAGAATTGAAATTCTCCAATATCAAGAACAAATTCCACGTTCATTGTCTTCAGAATGAAGTTAGTGAGCAATGTAATTAACAAACATCTGCTTCCTGTGACTTTTAGTTGCAAGAAGTCAATGAGATTTTATTTCTATTGCATCAGTTATGTATGGGAAATAATGTATATACTAACTATGCATAAAATACCATATTGCCTAACCTAGCTTGTGTTATGGAGCAATTCTGTTAGCCTCTGGTCTTACATTTTTCATCTGAACACCGGGGGCCGGGCTAATTGCCGTTAAAGGCTATTTCTGGAGCTAGTATTCTAACCTTGTTTTGTTTGCCTTTGTGTACACTTGTTATATGTATGTTAGTTTAAGACTGTGAAGCTTAAATGAAATATTCAATACGCACCGCACCATTATAATGGGAAAGGAATGTTTTATCTTTGCAAATCTACTAATGGGATATACTTTGTAATAATTTACTTTTGAAAGGCATCCAAAGACAATAGGAAATAAAAGAATATACAATCCTTCTGAGAAATGGCCCCCTTTCTGTACTTGGTTTCAGGATATCTGCTTTGGGTGTGGTACGCACTTGCTGGTAACAACAAGTGGCTGGCAGGCCCTTACCAAGGGCGAATAGAGGAGGCACAGCTCCCAGGGCCAACATCAGAAAAGACAGTTTATCCTCTGTCTAGCCATTCTCTTTCAGGTTCTCACAAACAATTGATTTGCACTTCACCAGGACAGTGGAAGGCCTTCTCTGAGAGCATTCACAGATCCTGTCATGCTGCTACTCCCACCTCTGAAAGGTATAGTGTAAATATACTAATTTAGGAGGCAAAGAGTCAGCTAACACTGTTTTATTTTAAAGAAGCTGGCCTCCGTTTAATGACATCGGCACACACCTCCATTCATAAATAAACCCTTCAAGATCTACCACACAGCTGAAAAAATAGTCTACAGACATGCATACTTGCCATTCTCTCATTTTCTTTCGGCAGTTTGATAACATAGTTAGGGAAAACAGGAGGAACCGCTAGTGGTTTACTTCTTTACTTTTCTCAGAATCTTGATTCTTTTGAGTTCTATCCATGCCACAACCTTAGAAAGTTCATGTCAGTACTCTCCTGTGGACACAGTAACTACAGTGATCTCAAGGTTAGGGAATGGACATTAGCTTCACCTCAAAGGTTAGTTTATTTGCCTTATTTAGGTGGGTTTTCTGTACAGACAGTTGTAGTCCATTCCCTTTAGAGACAAATCTAGCTTTGTTCTTAGTGTCTAATTATTATTACAATTAACATCTCTCAGATCTTTCCCAGCATTCGGTAAATCTACGCTCATGGAGAATGGGCAGAAATGTGTTAAATCACTTGACAGCAACACCTATTTATTTCATTTAGTAATTAACATGTAGTTATTATGCACCTGCTATAGGCTTAGAATTGTTCTGAGCACTGGAGAAAAAGCATAAAATCTCCATCCCTCCCTCATTAAACTTACATAGAAAAATAGGCTCCCTGGTTCGTGCGGCTCAGTGGATTGTGCTCCAGTCTGAGAATCCAAGGGTCGCTGGTTGGATTCCCAGTCAGGGCACATACCTGGGTTGTAGGCCAGGTCTCTAGTCAGGTCCCTGGCTGGGGGCACTCAAGATGCAATCATACATTGATGTTTCTCTCCCTTTCTTCCTCCTTCCCTTCCTCTCTCTAAAAATAATGAATAAAATCTTTAAAAAAGGAAAAGAAAGAAAGGGAACAAGGTTCAGAACATAGCAAATGGACCCTTAACTGAGTCAACTCAAAATAAATGAAAGAAATCAGCAAGAATATCACCAATTAGGTTAAGAATGGTTGATGATTCCCAGGTATAGAAATTACACTGACTGGAAAAATGTTCACATAAAACCCCAATCATTGAACCTAACCTAGTATTTGTAACTAGGAAACCAAACATTAGCCATATATTTTCCCTGTTAAGTTTTTTCATAAAAAAATAAAAATAAAAGAAACTTACTTCCAAACCTAGAAATAGATGAGAAATATCTTTTCCAGTTTTCATGAAATGCAATTGACATGTAACATGGTGTACAGATGGTTGTGGAGAATAGATTCTGTTTTCACAAATAAGTGCCAACATTAAGTCACAGAACATTTCTGTTATATCACACTTTTACAACTGTAATAATTAAGACAAATGATATTTCCTCCTTACCGAGTTTCTCATTTGTTGCCTTAATTATACCTCCTTCAAGTAAGTGTCATGACTTACTTGAGTGTCTGGATTCAATAATCCAAGATACTAAAGTCTTTGTTTTATATATCACTGCACACTTACTGTCTTTTTGCTCAGCTGAAAATCCAAACATATTGTTGGTCTGGAAGGAAGGGGGAAATTCCATGATTTGTTGAATCCTGAAAGTCCTTAGTACCTCTCAGATGCTGAAATGTTTAAATATATATATATATACACACACACATATATATATACATACATACATATATACATATATATGTATATATACATATACAAGTTTTGTAGTTCCAGAAGATGCATCTGAGGTTTGTACTGAGATCTTCTATTTCCTCACCATACTCTCATTCCTCAACCCTCTGTGGTAGTTTCTATCACCACTCTATGAACAAAGAAGATGTTGATATAAAAGTTGGGTTGTCAAAATGTTTTCTTCACCTGATTCCAAATATAACTTGGTCAATGTAGAAAACAGAAAAGCACGCGCACACACACATGAAATATGGATAATTCTATCAACTATTAGTTATTTTGGTATACTTCCAACTAATTTCTTCTTATGTGTATCAATAAGCTACTTATGTTTTATAAAAGTAACACCAAAAATACTTGATTTGGAGTCTATTCACTTAAGAATAAAGCAGTTTCTCATATTAATATTTTTACACTGCCTACTGCTTAGAATTCCATACCATTAGCCACATAGCAAAAAATTCTTATACATTTGCTAAACACTTAAAAGTTTATATTTTTTCCCCCAAATTATACATCTTTGCTCACAGGTCTCATGATTCCTGTGGAATGGACTCTAAATGGAACTCTTGCTTTAAAAGTCATGTCCATTTAAAAACATCAAAAACACAGGACAAAGCTACGTGAAAAACTAAACTTCTGTGGGTGCTGGTCCTGCCAAAGCTTACTCATATTGTTTGACATTTTTATTCTCTGCAACTAATAGGGAAAAAATGTTAACTCTTTTTGTTACCTTTTCCCCTTATTAGTCATACAGGATTACTCATAATTCTACAGCTCACTTTTGCTCATTGTTACAGCTTTAGCATTGAGAGTTTCATCAGAAAAATTCTCCCCATTAATTTCTACCTATTCCAACAATAATGGCATTCATCATTTCCAAGAACTTGGCATTAACTTGTACTTACCGTTTTCATTCGTGTGCATTTCCTCTTGAATAAAGCGTTTACTGGCTCAAGGGCAAGGGCAAGGGCAAGGGCCCCGTGTGCTTTCGGCCAGGGATTAATTTACCTTCCCAGGGTTCCCTCCGGAGAGTAGGGACAAAATCATTTACACGGGTGTTGGAGGTACAGTGGCCAAAACATCTTTGTGATTTTGTATTTCAAAATCAAATACAGCATATGCCTTGCGAGGATTCAACCACCAAATCTCACGCATTGTCCCTAATGATTAATGCCAAATGGTGACCAAGGGCCCTGACACCAACGACAGCCCGCAGGCCCCAGGACAAGGAGGAGCCTTGAAGGGAAACCCTTAGGCGACTCGCTGTCGAAGCTTCGGGGTTTCTATTTTCAGGTCGATAGGTTTTATTCTTCTCCCTAGGGTTCCGGAAATCGCACAAAGAGGACTGAGTGAGTCGTGCCCTCTCCACCCTTCCCGGGTGGGCTAGTAACCGCCTGTTTGGTTGCGGAGACGAAACACTATTTCCAACAAACGGGCGGGGGTTCCTTCCGATTCCTTGGCAGAACGCTCACCTAGAGGGTGTGGGCGGAGCCTGAGCGGCCAGCGAGCCTGATTGGGTTAGACCCAGGCCAGGCCACGCCCCGTTTCCTCCACACCCAACTTTTCTTCCGGGAACCAAAGGTCCGCCTTGCAGCCCGCGGTTGGCCCATCCAGATCCCGCAATTGGTGTCATTTCCGCTCGGGCGTGGCCCAGGCGGTAACCCTCCTTATGTTTATAACTTAAGCTGCTTTGAGTCATTGGCTTACTTGGTTTGCTGCCAAGGTTCTCCTGCAAACCTCTCGGAAAATGACTGTTTCTTGCAAGCGTCCGACGAAATCGTCCTGCCGCCGCGAGGGTTCCTTTTCTTCTTGGAGCTTCGTGGGGATCCTTTGGGCAGTCCTAGTGCTCGCGCTACCTACATCCACCGGTAGGGGTCTGGCGAGGTGCCCTCCGGGAGCCGGCCGACCGGAGCCGAGGGCGGGGCCCTTGGTGGGATGGGGTTTGCTTAGTGGGTCGGGTAGGAGAGGAGGGGTTCGGGTGAAGGCGCGTGGCCAGAACGCCCCCGGGTTGTGCTGTGCGTAGATCTAGGGGAATGGGGACCCTGAGTGCCCGCGGTGAAGGTGGTTTCACGGTCGCCCCTGAGCCTTGCAGGGCCCTGGGCGCGGCTAGTTTTTGCCTTGGGCCAAGCAAGAACTGGCCAACGCTTGTCCACCGTGAAAGCTTGAAGGTGTCTTAAGGACTGTGACAAGCGGGACAGGAAGAGCAGACCCGGTGCTCAAGGTAAAGGGTTTCCCTGGAGTGCCCAGGTGCGTGGCGATACTGCTAGGGCTCACGTTGAAGAGTGTTTGCACAGTGCTTCCTGGGCGGGGTGATGTTTCGAAAAGGGTATTTTTGCCCCTGGTTAGAGCTGGGGGAACCGCGACCGGACGTTATCGGGTGTGAGCTTAAACGGCGGGGCGGGGGAGCTGAGCGGAATTTCGGGGCCGGAAGCTCACTACTTGCTTTGTAAGGTGGAGTTAAAGAGCAAATGTTGACTCCTTTAGTGAGACGCAGTTTTGAAAGGACGGGCAGTGCTTTTGTGCTTAAAATTAATAGGCTCCTTGTTGCCCAAATTCATATTAGCATTAATTTGCCGTCTTTTGCGCTTCTCCCTCTCCCCCGCCCACCCTTGTGGTCTTGTTCCTAACCAGTATAGGAAGTACCCAATTACCAAATGGCTTTTTCTGTCCCCCCCCCCTTTTTTTTTCATTAGATTGAGCCATATTTGAGAGGATATGTGAAGTAACCTAAAAAGCATTGGTTAGACAAACCTACTGAGAATTTAATATCCTAAGAAATGGATGATAAATCATGTTAATACGTTTTTCCCCTACCAGATCATAAACTAAGGCAGAGGGCCTGTCCACTGTAAATTTGTTTGTTTTTCACTGAATTGAATACTTGATATGTTAACAAAGACATGCTTACTGTATAAAGTATACACCAAGTGTCACAAGACAGGGGTCTAGCCCTGAGTGGTCTGCCTAGGACCAGCTGTAGTGTGTGAGTTCTTTCCTTTGTGCAGGAAAGGTTTCACAACAGGACTGTGACTGAAGATGTATTCATTAAAGCTGGGAACAGTGAAACCCAAGGAAGGCTTAGCATAGAAGAAGCAACAGGAGAGCCTAGGCGGGGCTGCCTGCAGTAGCTCACTGGAAAGCAGAGAAAGAGGGTGTGTGGGACAGGCTACCACCTGCCTTCAGGTTTAGAAGACACTTAACTTGCCTGCAAAGCAAGAAGTGAGGAGAGAAGAAGGAAAGATAATAGCTCAGGCAGCTCCCTAGAGGGAGAGCCTGTGCTGGGTTATAAGTCTTAAGGCTTTTATCTCTTTTCTGCAAGCAGGAATCTGGGAGGGTTTCAGTAGAATATTCATCAGTTGACCTGCCCTTTTAGGGTCATAGTCTTTCGTCATGATAGTTGGTCCTGGTATTGCTCACCTGGTTATGCTGCTCTTCTCCTGGAGCTGAGATACAGCTGAGGCCTGGGTGTTATCTCCAGGGAGGAAAGGTTACCCTGGGGGTAAGGTCCTTGTTTTCCTAGTTTCGCCTCATGCTAGGCACTTGAGGCCTTCCCAACTGGTGACCATCTGCACCTAGCAGCAGGTTGCATGGCCATTTTATTCAGCTGTCTCTGTTTCCCAATTTTCACTTGCCAGGAACTTTCCTGGATTCTCACTATCCTGTTTCAGAAGGACAACCATTGCCTATGTTGGTGTATTTCCAACTGTCTTACACACATGTGTGTTTCTGCACCAGATTTGCTTTTTGGATCCTATTACATGTACAGCTTGTATGGTGCGTTTTGTCCTTAGTAAAATTCATTGAATAAACATTTGCCATGAATGTGCTGGTTCCTCCTGTGCTGCTTTTGGGGATACACTGGTGAGCAATAACAAACCATTTGTTTTCTTGATCCTTGTTTCATTTTTCGTTTGCACCTGTGTGCGCAAGGGCGCGAGCACGTGCACACACACACACATGCACAAACAGGGACTGTGTTTTGCTTAGTGTTAGATCCCCAGTGCCAGGCACACAGGAGACAATAAAACGGTATTTACTGAAATGTATTGGGACTGGCAGACAGTAACCAAACTATAAACGCTAATATGTTATAACCCAAGACAGGTGCTTTGGAGGGAAGGCGAATGATTCTTTGACTGCACTTAACAAAGGTCTGGCCCAAGAGAACACTTTTTTGCTAATGAGACAGGCCAGACTGCCACTTCTTGCATAATTGCCTCCTTCTTATCCTTCAAACTCCAGTTGTGATCTTACTCCTTCCGAGGAGCCCATGTGGCCACCCTATCTCAGGTAGATGCAGACACACATTCTATTCAGATCATCCCTGACTTGTAGTCACCCTTTCAAAACTGCTCTTTCCCAAGGAGAATACGGAGTGATTTGGCACGTCTTGTTACACTTGTGGTTCCAAATACTTTTTTTTTTTTTTTTGCCTCCATTTCAATGCTCTTGTATAAATATTAAGTAGCAGGAAGTTGAATATAATACTCAGCTGGGCCTGAGAGCTCAGGGAAAAAAATATTCCTCTTGTTTCTAGGAGGATAATTCTCTTACGTGTTTTCCTTAACCAATTAGATGGCCAGATCCTTCTCTAGCAAAAAGGATTTTTTTTTTTTCAGGAACAATGAAGAATTGCATTTGGGGACATGGGGTCTAAAGGTGTAGCAAAACCCAATCTGAGAAAGAAAGAAGGGGAGTTGGCCATTTGAGGCAAGGCGACTTTTCATCGGCCGAGTTACGGGCAGTCTCTGGCCGAGCTGTTAGTGGGCAAGGAGAACTCTTCCCCCTTCTGTTGAGGCAGCAAAATGCTGTCACTTCCTGTGGGAGGTGCATGGTAAGCTGTCTAACAGTAGGGATCGTTGATGTGTGCTGAGGGTTTTCTTTTCTAGCCTTCTGACTCCATCTTATTCTTATTTTTTTAATTATGTTGGTTGATTTTTAGAGAGAAAGGAAGGGAGGGAGAGAAACACATCAATTGGTTGCCTCCCATACATGCCCCAACCAGCCACCGAACCTGCAATCTAGGTATGTGCCCTGACCGGAAATTGAATCCCCAACCTTTTGGTGTAGGGGACAGCACTCCAACAACTGGGCCACATTGGTAAGGGCTCCTGATACCATTTTAAATGAGGTGTCTATTTATTAATTTCACATAGCCCCCTTTAGATGAAGCGATTTCTCCGAAATCATTATTGATTAAGAGTCAGGTTTTTGGATTCAATGGCCTTTTGCCCCTTGATACCTTTCCCAAGTGCCACGTTCCACATTGGAGAAAAACGTACAAATTGTAAACCTGTTGTGATCATATATGAGTAACGAAGGTGGGGAGGTGGAGGCACGGGTGATCTCTTAGGAACTACCCATCTCACGTTTTTATCTTGGAAGAGTGAGTCTGGCAAAGGTATACTCAGAACTGGAAGAGTTAAACAAGAGCTTTGGGAAGACACGATGCAGGAATACATGAAGCAATTAAAGAGTGTTGTTACCTCAAAAGAAACTGTTCAGAACAAAATGTCTTATCAATAATACAGCCCAGAGGTTGCAAATTCAGACTATGAATTAGAACCCAGGATCAGTTAACAGTCTAGATGAAAGAGACCTGTGTGAATTTTACACCTCCGAGCTGGCCTGGCTTGAACAGTCTCCTCAGGCATAGTCATCAATTTTGGGACTTTTTCCCTTCAGCTCACCAGATGGAGTGCAGGTCATTTAGGCATGGGGGCACTTTTTAGGTGGGTTGTGCAGTCTCTGTACTTAAGGTTGAGGGAGGTCAGAAGTTATACGCAGACTTTAAAATGCATGGGGGCTGCACTGAACCCTGGCATTTCTTGAGGATCAATTGTGTATTTGAAGTAATGTCAAGAAAGCAGATTTTTTTTTCCACGTAAGACTATTTGAAGTAATAAAATTGGATTTGGATTTTGAATGGCATCTACTCACTTAGAAAATGCTCATTTCACTGATATGAAATTAAGCCTTATATTTTGAAGTAGTTGAGGCCATACTAATTTTGACCTATAAACTCCACAATGCTTAAATAATAATTGCCTCTTACCATAGCATTTCTTGAGTTCTCATGGGGTGCAGCATGTAGTCGGAAAAGAAAGCAGATGATTGATCCTCCTGACCTCTAGGAACTTGCCTTCTGAGAGGAAACTGAGCCTGAAGTGACAAATCATCAGTTTGTGGTTTTTTGTTTTGTTTTGTTTTTTATTTTATTGTTGTTGTATTACGTCCATCCCCTTTTTGCTCCCCTCTGTCCCCCTGTGTTTTGAACTGTGGAAAAGTAATGCAACCAAGGGCTACATACTATAGAAGCCTTTGGGGAAAGATGAATGTGACACAAACTTAGAAAAATGGTGAAGGTTGCATACCTCTAAATATATTTTCAAAGCAAAAGTATTGCTGCTGTCTCTTCAATTCACTGTTGAATGAATAATTACATTATTCCCCCAAGAAACCAAAAGCTCATAGAATGTTACTTAAGTCAGGCACAGCACATTGTCTGGGAATAACACGGTACAGTGACTTAAAATCTTGCCCAGGACCTTCTCGTTTATTGTCCTACCTTCCTGCTACCTGGCTGTAATCCATGGCTGGTGAAAAGAAGAAAATGCTTTATTTTCATGTTCTCATCCTGTTCTGCCCAGATGGCTGTGGTGCTCCACCGAGATTTGAGACAATGGCCTTAAAAGAGGTTCCTAAGGAAAGTTATAATCCTGGGGACAAAGTAACATATCATTGTCGCCCAGGATACAGGAAACAATTCCCTGTTCTACCCCAGACTTCTTCTTGTCAGCCTAATGGCACATGGACACATCTCCAGGAAGCTTGTACAAGTAAGTACACAAAGCTCTTTAAATTGCACTAGAGATTTTTTTGTATTTAGGATGTATATCCCACTATTAATAGTGGTGGTTTTCTCTTGTGAGTGTAGGTTTTAGAAAGTAATGTGTTTTTTTTAAGATTTTATTTCATTATTTTTAGAAAGAGGGGAAGGGAGAAAGGCAGAGAGGGGGAGAGACATCAATGTATGATTGCTTTTCACCTGCCTCCAGCCACAGACCTACTGGAGACCGAAAGTAATGTGTTTTTTTAGGCTTTGGAAAATGATTCCAGGGAAACTTTTTCTTGGTCATTGGTTGTCTGGGTGAATGTGACTATTAAGTTGGGCGTTTTAATAGTTAAAGAAAGAAAATAATATTTCCATGGATTCAGTAGAGCAGTCAATATCAAATTCTGGATTTGAGGCAAACCTGCTTTGAAATATGTATGAAATAGTGCATTTTAACATTTTCTTTCAGAAAAATCATGTCCACAACTAGGAGAACCCTTAAATGGCCAAGTCTCTGGAACTGTTCAGTTTGGTTCCCAGCTTACCTATACTTGTAATGAGGGGTAAGTAGGGGAAGGAGGTAAATATGACTAGTTCTGTTTTTGTTTTGCTTCCGAGTATTCCTATAAGGTTGATTTTATTTTGCGTTCCGTATGACAAGTTGTACATCAACTTTTGGGCGTTTTATGGAGACTGTACTATGAGTAATGAACATAAAGAAACTTCATTGAAAGAAAGCTAAGTTGTATAATGATATGTATAATAATAAGCCTATCATTAATATTAAAAAATGTAGTAGGCATACTGGCTTCATCCTTGACAACAAAGTGTACCCTGTATATTTATTTATTCATTTTATGTTTTCAAAAGATTTTCATTATTTTCAAAGAGAGGGGAAGAGAGAGAGAGAGAGCGACATCAATGTATGGTTGCCTTTCACCTGCCTCCAGCCACAGACCTGGCTGGAGACCTGGCTTACAACCTGGTTATGTGCCCTGGCTGGGAATCGAACCAATGACATTTGCATTTGCAGGCCGGAGCCTTATCCACTGTGCTGCCAGCCAGGGATATGTATTTATTTTTAATTTTCACTTTTTTATCTTCACCTGAGAATGTTTTTCTCATTGAATTTTAGGGGGTGGGGGCCATTGACTGGTTGCCTTCTCATGTGTGCTCTGACCTGGAATCAAACCCACGACCTTTTGGTATATGAAATGACACCCCAAACAACTGAGTCACACTGGCCAGGGCCATAATGCACCCTATTAAAAATGGCCAACCCTCAAGAGTTGAAGGAAGGCTAATGGAAACAGGAGGTAGAATTGATCTTATATTGACATAACTCTCTGAGATGTTACCAGATGAAAATTGGCCTGATTAGCTTGAACCCTAACGTTGATCAAAATCTTTTAATGGAAATCCTTATTTCTGAGACTGCTACAAAAGTCTCAAAAACAGAACCCCTTTGTAATATAGAGTTCTTTTAATTGTTATATTTGGGATATTGGAAATGTATGAAAACTGCATTATAGAGTAAATGTAGTACTGTATGAAGTGCAACTGGGCCCTGGCTGGTAGCACAGTGGATAAGGCGCCGGCCTGCGAACCCAGGGGTCGCAGGTTCGATTCCCCAGCCAGGGCACATGATCAGGTTGCAGGCCAGGTCTCCAGTCAGGTCTGTGGCTGGAGGCAGGTGAAACGCAACCATACATTGAAGAAACATAAATAAAGTGCAACTGATATATTTTGTTTTTCAATTGTTCAATTGCAGTTGTCCCAATTCCCCCCATTACCTCTACCCCCTTGCTCTTCCCTACCATGTCCCCCCACCCCCATCCCACAGCCAGTCTTCACCCTGTTGTCCTGTCTTTACGTCCTTTATTCTTGTTCCTTGACTAGATCCTTCTTCTTTGTGTCCTGCTAATTTACTGAACTTATTTATTAGTTCTATTTATTAGTTTTATAGGATGTGTGGGGGTGTGTGTTTGTAATCTTTAGAATTTTATACATGTGATATCATCGTGTCTGCAACCATTGATGATTTTACTTCCACCTAACCAGTTTTGATGACTTTTGTTTGTTTTGCTTTTGTTTGTTTTGCTTAGTTGTATTAGCCTTCATAGTAACAAATTTTCTTTTAAAGGATTACTTTCTTACTCTTCATAGAAAACAAAAATTATAGGTAAAAACCATTCTTACAATAATACTAGCTTTAATCATTGCTCATGTAGTACGCGTAGTAAAATGCTAATTTATACGTATGCCTTCAGGTTGCTTTTTAAAATTTCACCTTTTAGGATTTCCTTGTGTACTTTCTGCAGTTAAGGTCAAGTGTTAACAACTCCCTCAAGCTTTTATTTCTGGGGAAATCTTAAAATCTCCCTCATGTTTGAGCACAGTTTGGCTGGAGTAAGTATATTCGGTTGACAGTTTTTGTTGTTGTTGTTTTTTAAATCAGTTTGAGTCTGTCCTCTGGCCTCCAGTGTTCTGTTGAGAAGTCTGCTGATAATCAATATTGTTTCAGATCCCTTGTACCTCATGAATTACTTCTCCCTCACAGCTTTTAAAATGTCACTGGCTTTTGAAAGTTTAATCATTAGCTTTCTTAGTGTGGGTCTCCTGAGTTCATCTTACTTGAGATTTTTGAATATTTGTATCTGTGTTTTTCATCACATTTGGGAGACTTTTAGCCATTTTCTTCAGGTATTCTCTTTGTCCCTTCCTTTCTGTATTCTCTTTCTGAGAGTCCCACAATGATATGTTGGTCTGCTTGTTGGTGTCCTGCAGGTCCCATGAGTCCCTTAGGCTCTGCTCATGCTTCTTCGATCTTTTTACTTTCTGTCCTTCACGCCCAGTGATTTCCACTGTCCTTTCTCCAAGTTCCCTGATTCTTTCTTTTGCCTGCTAAAAACTGCCTTTAATTCCTCTGGTGAATATTTCATTTAAGTTACTGTACTTTTCAGTTCCAAATTTGCCTTTTGATTTCTTTTTAGGTTTTCCATCTCCTGATTGATACTCAAATTGCATACATTCATTGTTTTCTTGACTTTCTGCATTTTTTCCAGTAGTTCTTTAACGATCTGTAAAATAGCCTTTTTTTTTTTTAAATCTGGAATAAGGTCTTAAGGGATAAAATTTCTGTTATTTTTTTCTTTGAAAGCACCACGCTTGCCTGTTTCTTTGTATGCCTTAAGATCTTTTCTTGAACCAGAAACTTGAATCCAATAATGAAGCAACTCTAGAAATTGAATTCTCCTTCCAGGGCTGTTATTTTCTCTAGTTCATTTTGGTGTTTTGATTTGTCAGGTGTGAGGATCAACCAGAGAGGTAAACTAAAGGTCTTCTTGGGTCTTTTCTGCGCCTTTCCCTGGGCATGGACAGACTGCTTAATTAACCCTATGTATGCATGTCCTCACCCAAGGGCATGCTGTAGAAACATGTTACACAGCAACCTGTGTGCTGTGGAAGTGGGATGGGTCACCACCACTGTGCTAAGATGTGAAAGTGACCAATACTAATGCAGTTCCCCTGTCCAAGTCCTCCCTTAGAAGTGGCAAGCCTTCTAGGGACTCCAGAGTTCCAAACTAGTTACATTAGGCAGATGCTAGCCTTGTAATTGTGGTGTAGGTGGGAAGACAGATTCTTGTCGCTTCCCACCCTACCATCCTCCCCAAATCCTCCCCTAATACGTTCTAATGTAGAACCACTGAGGGAGCCTTGGATGAGTAGTTAGTTGGAAGCAGCTATAGGCAGCTTCACTATGTTTTTACTTCAGTAAAAATATCTAGTTTAAAGTTAGAAACTGGCAGGCACTTTGAGGAGTACCAGCGGGTTAAGACATAGGTTCTTTTCAAAAAAAGTTTTGCTTTACTGAGAAGCACAATATATATAGTCAGATGTCAAAGCAAATGTAACTGAGAAGTACCAAAGAAATAGATGTTTTCATGATCATTACAATAACAATCCAGAGGAGAAGAGAATACTGTGAATTTTAGTCATTAGAGATTTCATCAAGTAGGGGTCGTCTCAGCTCCTGCTGGGAAGACACCGGTCTGAAGAGTGTTCTTAAGACTTGAAACTGAAGCAGCGCTCACCAGGCTCCACTTGCTAACCCATCTATTTGCAGCAACAATCCCACGAGGTCTGTGCTGTTATCCCTTTTCCTAGATGAGACACTGAGAAAGAGAGCCGTTAAGGGACTTGCCCAACTCCAATAACAAGTCAGCCGTGGAGATGGGATAACTCACGTCCAGACAGAGAAGCTCTGGGGTCTGATCTTTACATAGTCATCGTCCTCACTGGGCAACATGGCATGAATGAGGGCACAGAAGTGAACACTGATGTGCTGGAGAGAGCAAAGAGGCCAGATTGACAGGCATATATGTAGATAATTAGCTTTTAGGTCAGTGTGTGCCCAAAGGCAGAAGCTTTATTCATTAACTTGTAGATTCCATTAATGCCTTCATTATAGGAGGTTAAGGCACTTTTCCCTCAAACTACTGTAGTGCAGAAAAACTACCACATAAAATATTTTTCATTGTTACGTGCATCATGGTAACTGGTTAAAAAAGAAAGACAGAAAAACAACTAATCTTTTCTCTTCTTTTTTAAAAATTTTATCTAGTTACTATTTAGTTGGACCAAAAACTTTACATTGCGACCTTTCTGGAGATGAGGTGGCTTGGGACAATGAGCCCCCAAGCTGTGAAAGTAAGTCCACTCCGTCTTTGGAATTGGGAGCAGTAGTTCTCAAACTTGGCCTTGGCTCCACTCTGCTTTTACATTTAAAAAGATCCCACATAGCTTCTCTTCAGGTGGGATTTGGCTATTGCTATTCATTTTATTGGAATTAAAACTGAGCAGTTTGGGGTTTTTTTTTGGTTTGTTTGTTTTGTTTTTTGTTTTGTTTTGTTTTCAATTTTTAACCTTTTTTTTAATTGTTGTATTACATCCATCCCCTTTTTGCTCCCCCAAAACTGAGAAGCTTTAAAATAATATTTATTCACCGTTTAAGAATAGCAAGCACAAGACACGTTAATATATGCAACATTTTTTATGAAAAACCAAAATTTTCCTAATAGGATAGTGGCATTGTCTCAACGTGTTTGCAAATCTCATCAATTCTAGCTTAAAGGAAAACCTCAAGTTTTGATTGTTGGGTTAACATACCATTTGTACCTTTAGCAGATTTCACGATACACTCTTAAGGATGAAAATGGAGGGGGGATACATTTTTTTCAAAAGAAACTTTCTTTTAACTGGATATTGGATTCACACCTAGATCGTAGAAATCATAGGACATTACTAATCCGGTCTTAATCTTCTACCTTTTCTTTTGCCTTTTATGTACTTTTTTAAGGAGTTTTGTGCCGACCACCTCCAGATATACCAAATGGAAGGTTTAGTAGTAGCCACAAGGACACATTTGAATATAATGATGTGGTAACTTACAGTTGTGATCCTCCAAAGGGAGGAGATGAGTATTCACTTATTGGAGAGAGCAAGCTTACTTGTTCTGGGCCAGACCAGTGGAGTAGTGACCCTCCTGTGTGTAAAGGTAATAATATTTTAATTTATTTCTTCATTTGGAAGTAGTATGGAAATACTTTGTAAATACTTGACCAACGAGTAAACAAAAGAGCCGGGTGTGCTAGCTCACCCGATTAAGCTGGTTTCTCATTTAATTTTTACAAGGTAAAATTGAGTTGAAACTAATTCTAGTTGTCAGTTCCCCACCCTTCACACACCCTTCGCTACTGGTGGTCTTGGCATTCCGGTTTATATATTGTGAGTTACTCTGTCGATGCTGACTTGGGATTTCCCATTTTTGCTTCATAGTACCAAAACACTCAACACACTGACTTAAAAGTAACAGATTTATTTTGTATTACAAGAAATGTAAAGCGTTCTGGCCAGAGAAAATGGTAAATTGTAAAAGATTAACTTCACCAATGAGACTGATCAACTCTGTTTGAAGCGTACAGGCTTACCTTGTTTAATCCCACTTGGTTTTATTGTGTTTCACAGATGTTATGTTTCTAACAAATTGAAGGCAAGACCTTCCCCAGCAGACACATTACACCTTGCTTTATGATGATATTTGTTTTATGGCTGTGGTTTGATACCAGACCCACTATAACTTTGACATATGCCTGTACTTGAAAAACAATGTTTTAAGGCATAAAGCATGGCTTAAAACAGGGAGGTACTGGAGGATATTTGATTTTTGAAAGAAAGAAACCCCTAAATAACACCAAAATAATTACTCTTGTCAAGTGCGGATGGAACATTCTCTAATTACATATTCTAAGTATTAAGATAGTTTTAACAAATATCAAAATACTGAAATCATTTATTGTATATTATCTGATCACAGTGGAATGTAGAAAGCAAAATAAGGATATCTGTAAATTCCCACCTATATGAAAATTATGCAAGATACTTCTAACCCATGAAATAAGACTTCACAAGCAAAATTAGAAGTGTTTTGAATTGAATAACAATGAAAATACAACAACAAAAGCCCAGCCTAATAGGATATTGCTAGCATGAAATACTTACATCAGAAAAGGGGAAATCTCTCAAATCAGTAATCTAAGCTTCCACCTTATGAATCTAAAAAAATTGTACTCTAAGCGAGGAAAGAATACAGATAGAAATCAATGAAACTGAAAAGAGAAACTAGCACATAGTTCTTGGAGAAGATCAATAAAATGTTTTAACATATAACCAGTCTGACAAGGAAAAAATAACACAAATTATCAATATCAAGAGTTTTAACATGACATCACTGAATATATCCTACAGATATTTGAAGGATAATAAGAGAATAACACAAACACCTTTATGCCTGGAAGTTTGACAACTTAAACCTTCTCAGAAAAAGAACTGTTCACCCTAGGGAATCTCAAACATTTCAGGAATAAAGAATAGCAGCTCTACACCAACTCTTCCGGAAAATAGAAAAGGGGGTGAAGGGATTCATCTCATGGCATTTCATGAGGATTACATTGCCCTGATGCTAAAACCAGACAGAAACATTAAAAACTGTCCATAAAGAACATTCTGTGTTTAAACAGCATTCCATTAATTCTACATGTTTTCACTTTGCAGTGGTTAAATGTCCATTTCCACATGTAGAAAATGGAAAACTGACGTCAGGGTTTGGCACAAAATTTTACTACAAAGCAAGGATCAAACTTCAATGCAACGAGGGTTACAGCCTTGAAGGCCAAAGTGTGTCTGTCTGTGAAGCTAACAGCAGTTGGCAGCCGGAGCTGCCGAAGTGCAGAGGTACTGACTGCCTTTTGTTTTGTTTACATTTCATTTCCTTGACATTAAATATAAATGATACAGCGTAATTGATATGAAGCAGTTGTAGTATTTAATTATGTCTTAACATATCATGTAAAATTCACAAAGAAGTCCGCTTGTGTTATTTTGCATATTTTCACAGGGTTAACATGTTATGTATTTCACACAGGTGTACAGATTTTTCTTCGACCATTTTTTATGTGTAAACTGGGTAGCTACCTTTTTTTTTTTTTTTTAAATAAGATTTTATTTATTTTTTAGAGGGGAAGGGAGAGAGGCAGAGAGGGAGACATCTGTGTATGGTTGCCTTTCACCTGTTTTCAGCCACGGACCTGGCTGGAGATCTGGTTTGCAACCTGGTTATGTGCCCTGGCTGGGAATCGAACCAGCAACTTTTGGGTTCGCAGGCCACCTCCTTATCCACTGTGCCACCAGCCAGGGCGGTAGCAACCATTTTTAAGAAAATTGAAGCATAAGTATTTTCATCTCAGTAAGTTAAGAATGAAAAGCATAGTTTTATGTGAGTGAAAGAGCCATAATTCCTATGTAGTTAATCCAGTCAGCATTATTTTGTTTTCCAGTGGTGAAAGAGCCTTCCACTGCCACACCTCCAGTTTCGAATCATACAGGTTTAGTAACATTCTGCTTATATTTTTCAAAACTCTTGAAATCTTGCAGATGTCAGCAGTAAGTCCCAAGTTTTTGATCCGATCTACCATTATTTTGTTTTCCAGTGCCGGCTACTACCAGCACAAAGCCTCCAGTGTCCACTGTCTCAGGTTTAGTAACATTCTGCTTATATTTTTCAAAACTCTTGAAATCTTGGTGCAGATGTCAGCAGTAAGTCCCAAGTTTTTGATCCGATCTACGTTATTTTGTTTTCCAGTGCCGGCTCCTACTAGCACAAAACCTCCAGTGTCCACTGTCTCAGGTTTCGTAACTTCTGTTTGTATTTTTTTAAATCCTTTACATTCCTGGTGATTTTTTAAAATTGTTTCACTTCCTAGATATTTTTTCAAAATCTTTAAAATATTTGATGATTGACATTCATTCATCATTTTTAGTCATAAAGGCCGAAAAACACCTTTACAGCCATTCTAGTTGTTACACTTAGTGTTTCTAAAATTATTTGCCATAGTCCTTAGACTGTGTTAACTTGGCAAGTTATGTAAACTTGGCATGTTTTTATTTATATGTTAAATTATTGAATACTTTCCTCACTGGGTGGCAGCACCTTTAAGTGGGCTGCATGAATGACCTTTAGCACAGCCTGGCATACAGAAAGTTCTTAATGGAAACTTATGAGACTTAACAGGATCACATCAATGAAATTTGTGAATAAGAAGGGCCATGGCTTCTGTTTTTTAATACATTTGTTTTCTGTCATCAACTTTGCCATTTTATTCATTTTCAAAGTGACCTGGTGACACCTTTACCAGGGTATCTTCCAGATCCAGGATTGTTTATTTCTTGAACTGTAATCAGTTTTGTTTTGTTTTGTTTTTTTACATAGTACCATTTGAACTGGGAATTCTCTGCTGTGTCTAGAACAAGACCAGTATTTCTGCCGTCCCCTCCACACTCCCCCCACATCACACAGAAGTTTTGTTTTTGGTTTTATGTTTCGTTTTGTTTTGTCTTTACTGGGCTTTTTTTTTTTTTTTTTTTTTTTTTTTTTTTTTTTTTTTTTTTTTTTTTTTTTTTTTTTTTTTTTTTTTTTTTTTTTTTTTTTTAATTATTAATTAATTTATTTTAAAATTTTTATTGTTGTTGTATTACATCCATCTACTGGGCATTTTTTTTACCTGGGAATCACACTAAATTTCATACCACCTGACAGGCAGGAAAAGACCTTATTGATTGAAATGAAATGGAGAATGTTCTTGCATGTAATGCTGATAGCTCCTTTGCATAAGACTTGAAAGGTCATTTTGGTATGGCGAAAGGGATTGTCTTCCTGGTTTCAGTGCTGCTGTCTCTGGCTTCTCTCTGATTTCAGAAGAGCCAAGAGACAGGAGGAATAGTGGGAAGAACATTAGCCTGGACCGACCTCACTCAGGGCCCAGTTTGGTTCTGCTTACTCATGGAACATCATTTCTGTGGGCTTTCATTTCCCATTGGTTAATGAAAGTGTTGATCACATCTCAGCCATTGGCTTCTAATTTGCTAATATATTTTCTGTTGTCCTCATACTTTAAAGCATTGAAGAGAGTTATGCACACTAGCATGGTATTTAAAACATGTTTATAATTCTTGTACATCTGGTACCTTGTAGCCTCCTTGAGTTATCAAAGTTGAATGCTGTGAGGTTTAGGGGAGGGAAAAAGATGGTTTTCGGTGGATGTATTAAGGTGGAATATGAATTTTATACTCACTGGACTATTCCATGTTTACTCCTGTGGTCCTAGTGATTATGTGCACTGTGATAGATTATGTTGATGTGCTCTTTTGAAAGAGTTGACCATAAGAATTCCTAAAGGATTTATAAAGCAATGATTATGAGGAAAGTTTATAAACTACAAGAGTTTTTTTTTTTTTTAATTTTATTATTTTTAGAAAGAGGGGAAGAGAAAGAGGCAGAGAAGGAGACAGACATCAATGTATGGTTGCTTTTCACCTGCCTCCAGCCACAGACCTGACTGGAGACCTGCCTTGCCCTGGTTATGTTGCCCTGGCTGGGAATCGAACCTGCGACCTTTGGGTCTGCAGGCCGGCGCCTTAACCACTGTGCTACCAGCCAAGGCTACAAGAGTTTTTTAACTATCAAAAATCTAAATTCTTCATGGGTCTGTACATTATTTTTGATCAGTTAAAGGAAGGTTCAGTAGCAATATGTAATGATAATAAGGTAGCTCTAATTCTGCTCATATGAAAAAATACCCAAGAAATACTAAGGGAAAAGCAAAGGATATAAATATGTACTATAGTACAATGATGCTTGAATGCTATTTTTTAAAGATACATATTTTTATGCTGAACACATAACTTTTTTTTTTTTAAGGATTTTATTTATTATTTTTAGCAAGAGGGGAAGAGAGAGAGGCAGAGAGGAAGAGAGACCTCTATGTATGGTTGCCTTTCACCTGCCTCCAGCTACACCTTGCCGGAGACCTGGCTTGCAACCTAGTTATGTTGCCCTGGCTGGGAATCGAACCAGCGACCTTTGGGTTCGCAGGCCGGTGCCTTATCCACTGAGCCACACCAGCCAGGGCTCTGAACACATAACTTTTATGATTTATTATTAACTTCTATGGTTTTCATTATAAAAAGCTAGTGGACATTGTTATGCATACATCTGATATGTTTTTGTAAACGTATTTAGGTTAAATTCCCAGAAGCAGAATTGCAAAATTTAGAAAGTATGTGTATTTTATTTTAATGACTAACCTTTTTTTTTTTAATTGAAAATCACAGTTACCCCCTGGTAACTGGCTGGTAGCACAGTGGATAAGGCACCGGCCTGCAAACCCAAAGGTCACAGGTTCGATTCCCCAGCCAGGGCGCATAGCCAGGTTGCCAGCCAGGTCTGTGGCTGGAGGCAGGTGAAACGCAACTATACATTGATGTCTGTCTTCCTCAGCCTCTCTCCCTTCCCCTCTTTCTGAAAATAATGAAATAAAATCTTTAAAAACAAAAAATCAAAGTTAAATCTGTAGTATTGCTGTGACTGGTGAATGGAATCAAATTGGGTTTTTTTTAGGTCCTACATGTTCAGTGACACCTCCACTTACAACACAGCCAGGTTAAAAAAACTCCTTATTCTACTTAAATTGTTAAAAAGCTTATAATAGGATGGGTGGAAAATGATGCCATGCGTTAATCTGCGTTTCTTTAATTATCAGTGAAGATGAGTTTTTTGGTCTACATTATTTGTTCATATCCTTTGTTCGATTGTGTGTTAGGTTTCTGATAATTTGTTGTTGATTTGTCAATCACAAATTCAAGTCCTTTTAACCTGAAGTAAATATTTCTTCCTAGGGCTTTTTTTTTCTTTTTCTCATGCCTACTTTTACTAGTCAGTTTTCTTTTAAGACTTTCATACTATTAAAAAAATAGATTGATTATTATAACTTAATTACATAACTAGTTGGTGAATACAAATTTTTAAAATTTCAAACATTAGGAAAGCATACAGAGTGAAAAGATAGTCTCCCACTCTCTCTCTCTCTAGCCTGCTACCTGACTTAATCACTTAATAGTTTAGGTGTCTTTGTATCAGTTTCTCCACATCAGTATTCTTTAAGTGTAGATAAACATATTTTGATATCTATTTTCTTAAATATGGTATCATGCTGTCGGTATTTTTAAAAAATTCTTGACTTTTTATACTTACCGTCTTGGAGTGGTGTTTGTATTTAGATTTATTCCCACCTTTTTCATGATGACATTAATATGAGCCATATTTAGTCTACCAGTGGTCATTTGTGCAGAAGTTTTATATTAATAGGTAGTTAAGTATATTGATCTTTTCCTTAATGGCTGTGAGTGTTGTCTTTCTTGTAGAAGCTTTAGGTCTTCCCCATGCTAAAATTACATAAATATTTTAACCATGTGTTCTGATTGCATTCTTTGGATTTAAATTGTTGGTACTTCTGAAATTGTTGTGGTATGCGGAATGAGATCGGGTTCTTTTTTTACTCCATCTACCAACATTTGTTGAATAAGTTGTCTCTCGCCCGTTTTGAAATGCCAGTTTTTACCATAAATTTCACACACCCCCTGGCAATACACAAAGCTTCCAGTTTCTCCACTTCTTTACCAACACTTGTTATTTCTGTTTCTTGATACTAGCCATCTTAATGTATATGAAGTATCTCATTTTGTTCCTAATAATTAATAACCATATTTTATGTGCTTATTGGTGTGTTGTATTATGTTCTTTGGAAAAACATCTGTTCAGGTCCTTTGCCCATTTTTGATTTGGGTTCTTGTTGTTACTGAGTTTTAGTTCACTATTTATTTTGGATAGTACTCCCTTGTCAGGTATATGTTTGCAAATGTTTCCTCCCCTTCTGGATTGCCTTTTCACTCTGTTGATAGTCTTGGGAAACAAAAGTTTAAAATTTTGAGAAGTCCAACATATCCATTTTTTTCCTTTTGTTTCCTGTGTCTTTGATGTCACATCCAACATATCATTGCCAAATCCAACATCATGAACCTTCTCCTCTCTGTTTTCTTCTGAGAGCTTGTATTTTTAGCTCTTATGCTTCGTTCTCTGATCCATGTTGAAGTCATTTTTGTGTATGTTTTTTGTATGGTAAATGGCAGGAGACCAAGTTCATTCTTTTGTATGTAGATAGCTGTTTTTCAAGAACCCTTTGTTACAAAACTGTCCTTTCCCCACTAAATATTCTTAGCACCGTTGGGGACATTTGACTGTTTACATGAGGGTTTATTTCTGGACTATATTCATTTGGTCTTCAATCCAACCTACATGTCATAAATTATAGGTTGAATTTTTCTGTTTGTGAGAAATGAATATTCAAGATGGGATAGGGATCATGTAACCTCAAGATTACCTTGTGTAGTATTAACATCTTAACAGTATTAGGTCTTTGCATCCATGAACTCAGGACACCTTTTTGTTTATTTTGTCTATTTTTTTTTCAGCAATGTTTTGTACTTTCCAATATAGGAGTCTTTCACCTCCTTGGTTAAGTTTATCCTTAAGTATTTTGGTTTCAATGCCATTGTAAATGGAATTGTTTTCTTAATTTCCTTTTTGGGTTTATTTTTAGTGTATAATAATGCAGCTGACTTTGGGGTATAGATTATGTAACCAGAAACTTCGCTGAATTTATTTATTAGTTTTAACAGGTTTGTGTTTATATGTACACATACATATATGTTTGCATATGTAATCTTTAGCGTTTTCTATATAAAAGATCATGGCATTTTCAACAGAGATCATTGTAGTTTTTCCTTCCTCATTTAGGTGCTGTTTCTTTCTTTTTTTTTTTTTTTTTTAATATTTTATTTGTTCTTTTTTTTTAGAGAGAGGGAAAGGGAAAGAGGCAGAGAGGGACAGAGACATCAATGTATGGTTGCCTTTCACCTGCCTCCAGCTACAGAGCTTGCTGGAGATCTGGTTTGCAACCTTGTTATGTGTGCCCTGGCTGGGAATCGAACCAGCGACTTTTGGGTTCGCAGGCTGGCACCTTATCCACTGTTCCACCAGCCAGGGCTGGGTGCTGTTTCTTTTTCTTGTCGTATTGCTCTAAAACTTCCAATATGATGTGCAGTGGAAGTAGGAAAAGCAAGCATCTTGTCTTGTTTTAACCTTAAGAGGAAAATTGTCAGTAGTTGGCCATTGAGTGTAATGTTAGCTAAGGAGTTTCATTAATGGCCTTTATTATATGGAAGTTCCTTCCACTGTAGATCATCTTCTGAATCTTTTTTAAGCTTTCCTATGTCTTTTAATTTTACATGAAATCACATTGATCCATGGGCTAATTTTGGCAATAGTCTAATGATAAATTTGATTGCCATACCACAGAATATTGTGATAAGTTTCTGGACAGGAAAAATTCTGATGAATTGAATACAAATTTATAATATTTTATGATTCTGCTTCTAAATAGAAACATTAATATAACTTATATAAGGAAAATAAAATCATGAGAGTTTTCATTCCAAGCCCAAAATTCTAAACCTATAATTTAAAGGTCTTTCTTTAGTCTTTAATACTGTCTTTTTAACTTATTTCCATTTTTTTCTTTTTTCTAGATGATTCCGGCCCCAAGGAGTCTGGAAAATTAGGTATTATTTTTATTATTAATGTTCTGCATTATGAAACCTTAAAGTTGGAAATACCATATTTGATTATCTGTAGTTTGAGAAGAAACAGCCTATCATAAATAAGTAATAATTGGCATTTGTACCTTTTTTTTTTTTTTTTTTAATATTTTATTTTATTATTTTTAGAAAGAGAGGAAGGGAGAGAGGCAGACAGGGAGAGAATCAATGTGTGGTTGCGTTTCACCTGCCTCCAGGCACAGACCTAACTGGAGACCTGGCTTGCAACCTGGTTATGTGCCCTGGCTGGGAATCGAACCTGCGACCTTTGGGTTCGCAGGCCGGCGCCTTAACCACTGTGTTACCAGCCAGGGCTTGTACCTATTTTAATAGTGCAGATACCATGACAAATGTAAATAGTAATATGTATAGACACATGTAGGTAACGCATTTTTTAACAGATTCCTCAAATGAGAATTTCCTGTAAGGTCGGGTAACTTTCTCAATTGCTATGTTTATATATAGGTTAAAATTTATAGAATATAACTTCCTTTCCATATGGCGGTGTCATTTTGTGATGGTAGTTAGTAGATAATTTTTCTTCCTATTCATACCTTGTGTACCCAAGCCTTAAAGTACTATGAATTGGGTTAATTTTTTTTTTTTCCAGAACAGACTGGTATAGCATACTTAATCTGGGTGCACATAGTTCACATAATATATGCTCAAGAAAATTATATGGTTGTGTCAGTTAAATATAAAGATTACTTGGTGAGTACATGAAGAAAAGTATGTATTAGTTTTCTTTACATTAGACTTGTTGAGTAAGGGTCACCTTGATAAAATGCACCTTCAGCTTGTCGTATTTTCCATCCGAGCACTGTGGCCAAACTGCTATGTGCCAGTGAACCAAGTGCCACCCTAAGACGTTCAACATGTATTTTAGGAAATACAAAGAGCAGAGAGAAACATGACGTTGTATGCTTTGACTTACAGAAATGTAATTAATGCCAGATTAAGAGCAAATGTGCTACTGACCAACATTTGTAAGGAGTAAGATTTTGTAGTATTATTTATTACCCTTTGGATAGTCAAAAATGCGTGTTTAACTTTTTAAGCATCATTTTTATCCATGTCATGTGCCCTGGTGTTTGTTTCTTTTACAGTCTTATAATCTCTTTGATATTCTTAATTGGGGGGTAGAGGTGCATGAGGAAGGATTGATGATGACATACTGTTTGTGAAGATTCTGCAAGTTACATTTGTTATAATGAATAGAATTTCATTATGACTTATTGCTTAGAACACTGTTGGTCAGAAAATATAAATTAATTTTGTAATAAAGTCATAAGAAATGATAGACTGAATGCAGAACTAAATCAAGTATAATGGGATAATATGTTTTTTACATGGTTTTCCACTACCCTAGTGAATTCTCCTGTTTCTAATAATAACATTTACTAAACAACCTGGTGTCATAGCTACAGCACAAAACAATGTTGGACCCTAAGCATGGAGTCGCATTAGAAGGGTTCTGTGGGTTCTGTGATCCAAAGGAGCTCAGGCACACTAAGCTAGATGGATCAACTCTTTCTCTGCTGTAGTTTACAGAGGGTCTGATTAACTAAAATGCAGTTGCTCTCTGGACACTCACATGTGCTCTGTTACCTTCAAACCGGTTTTATGTTTTCTCAGGTGGAGGAGCCATTGCTGCAATTGTTCTTGTTCCATGTAAGTATCCCAGCTTGGATGCCACTTAAAGTCTGAATGTGGGGGGAAAATATGAATGTGAGACGAGCATGATTTGTTTAATGGATTTTTCACCTTCTATAGTTTTTATAGCTTGAAATTGTTAACCAATCTAGAAACACCTCTCCTCTTATATACTACCTTGTGTTGGTGATTTTCTATTTCTACTTAACAACAAATCCTAAATAATACAAGTTTTTTCAAGGTGATTAGTCAGATGTGTTTGTATCCCAAATATGTTTTGGATAATTTTCAAAATTAAGCAAGGACTCTTCTGATATACAGTGGACTTTTTAAATGATTCCAGGGAACTGGATTTAGATAGTGAAGAGTCCAGATGGAATATAAATACATAAGAGCTCAAATAAAATAGCATGTTCTGCTCACTGAAATGTAATCCACATTGATTTCTGCTGCTAGGTTTTGAATCTTGGTAATTCATTTTCAGTAACCTTTCATTTGTTCTTCGGTTTATTATAGGTGCTATTGCTTTACTGGCAGGCGTCATATACTATTACAAGAAGAGGAAAGGGTAAGTTAAGGCATGTTTCCTGAACATATTGGTGCTCCTCTCCTCACTCTTTATGTACTTTTGTGCAGCTTTCGTTTACATTACACTCTGTACTGCATGCAATTTTTAACGTGTGTGTATGTCTGTGCCATCAGAATTGCATTTCTTACCGTAGTTAATGGCTACTTTTGCTGTCGTTGTAACAAGAGAAATCTGCAGCGTTGCTTCAGCTGTTATGTCTGTAGGAAAATTTTCTGTGCAATTCAGGGCTTAGGTTGAAGTTATTCAATAAATCATGGACTACGATGGGGCCTCCCCCCCCCCGCCCCCCAGATGTACCCTACATTCTGAAGTGAGCTTGGTGGTCAGGGTTAAATTTTAAGTTATTCACTGTGGACATTTTGACAGATATATTCACTGGAATTTTTTAATGAAAATTTCATTTGTCATTTGACCTTAAGTAGTTGTAAGAAGCTATGTAGATGGATGTCTTTCATCAAATACCCAATTTTATATTTTTTCATGTGGAGTTATTTGTAGAAGTTAAACTGGGGATTTAAAAGCAACACTATTTGATTTCCCTCTTATGTTCTCTTAATTTACTAGGTTGCAGGAAAACTGATGGGGTTAAACTTGCTGAGAGGGGTAAGATTTATAAGGCACCTCATTAACTTTATCTATATTTTTATAAAAATAAAGATGGGAAACTCAAAGAAAAAATAGATGTACAAATTCGTCTAAGGTCATAGGGTGTTTAAGCATCAAACTTAAATTCTAATGAAATAATTTATAATTTAATGAGAATAAATCTTGAAGCATAGATCAATATTACATGCTTTGAAAGCATAAATCAAGATTACATGCTTTGAAATTTCTGAGCTCTACTTAATTATTCTTCCTGATTATTTTGGAAATAGCTTGGAAATCAAACCAGTAATTTTAAGACTTTTAGTATTCACGATTTTACGGTATGTATATTTTTCTTTTATATTGATCATTGGGCTTGGGCTATGTAATAAAAGTACATTCTAGCCTCATAAAGAGTTCAAACTTGATAATTTTTTTTTTAATACCCACAGTGCCTTCATTTGATCTTCAGTCTTATGTTTGTAGAACACATGCTATACTTATACAATTTCTCTTTCAGTATTTTTTTAAATCACATACACACATCAGTCTGAGTAGGAAATACTGCCAGTGAATACTTACACAGTTCAAAAAGGTTTGAATGGAAGTAACTTTGAAAGAAAGAAAAACAAGATAGCTTTGTGTCCCTCGCTTTTCTTCTGTTTAAAACATCAGTGCATCAAAATACTTAAAAGACCTTAAACAAGTTGAATCAGACACTCTAGCTATTAATTAATGGGTCTTGTAAAGGCAAAGAATTATCTGAGCATCGGTTTCACCCCAGGATTAAAGGTTCAGTACCATTAACCATCTTGGAGGCCATTTCTAATGCCCTCCAAGTGATACTGCTGGTGGTCTGGATGGCACTTTCAGTAACCTGGGTGAAGACTGTTATTGAAGTACCAATATTTGAAATCTACAGAAATACAATGAAGTTTATAGGAAAGTTTTCCTCTTCTTTAAGGTAATTAGATTTTTAAAGACTCCTCAATGTATATGCTCTAAAAAGTAAGTGGAGTAATACTTAGCTTTACCTTGCTTTCCTTTTAAAAAAGTAAAGATTTATGTTCTTTGCACTATTTAATGTTCATTGTCTTCTTATGCCCCCTTACTGCAAGCTGACTGTTACTGCCTTAGGAATGCCTTTACAGAACTAAAATGCATGCATTTAAAGGGGTACTAAAAATGTAGGCCTTCAACACATTGTTGACTAGTTATGAAAAAACGTGTTTTCTAGCCCAAATGTCGTTGACAGATAATGAGTTAACTCATGCTTGCACTTGCGTTAGCTTTTACTATGAATTGCCCTCAGCAACATGTTAATGAACAGATGGATGTAGTTTGCTACATGAGTTAACTCATGTTTGCTCCTGAATTAGATTTGGTTAAAAAAAAAAAATGCTAGTCAACAATGTGTTAAGAATATATTCATTCTTCAGTTTTCTTAAAGGTTTTATTTATTATTTTTAGAGAGAGGGGAAGGGAGAGAGGCAGAGAGGGAGAGAGACACCAATGTATAGTTGCCTTTCACCTGCCTCCAGCTACAGACCCGGCTAGAGACCTGGCTTGCAACCTGGTTATGTGCCCTGGCTGGGAGTCAAACCAGCGACCTCTGGGTTCACAGGCCAGCGCCTTATCCACTATGCCACCAGCCAGGGACTTACTCTTCAATTTTTAAAAGATAATTTGTGTGTGTGTGTGTGTGTGTGTGTGTGTGTGAAGTAGTACAACTAATTGTAAAATTTATATGAAACCAAAAAAGACCTTGAAGTCCAATGAAACCTTGAAAGAGTGAACTAGAAAGTATCACTCCCTTTTTTCAAACTATACTACAAACAACAATCATCTAAACAGCATGGTTCTTGCATAAAAACCACCATATATATATAAACAGTCAAATGAAATAATCCAGACATTGTTGCTTATGTGGTCAGTGAATCTGTGACAGGAGGTCAGATTATACAATGGGGTAAAAACAGTCTTTTTGATAAGTGGCATTGGAAAACTTGAGAGATATATGTAAAACAATGAAATCAGACCACTTTCTTAAACCATATACACACAAAATGTAGCTCAAAATGCATTAAACACTTTTAATGTGAGATCTGAGTCCATAAAACTAGAAAAAAACACATAAGTAAACAGTTTGACTTCAGCCTTAGCAATATCTGTTTGCGTATGTCTCAAGAAAGTGAAAGAAAAGCAAAAAAATAAATAAATAAATGGGATGGCATCAAGGTAAAATAAAAAAATTTGCATAGAGAAGAAACAAGAAAATGGACAGATAGCCTACTGAATAGGAGAAAGTATTCATTAATGACATCCAATAAGGGATTAATATCCAAAATATATAAGGCACTCATACAGCTTAATACCAAAAGAAAAATCCAATTTAATGAAAGGACAGGGAGCTTAAATACACACATGGACATACCCATGGCCAATAGAGGTGAAAAGATGCTCAACATCACTAATCAGGGAAATGCAAATTAAACCACAATGAGATACCACCTCACACCTATCAAAACGGCCATGGAATAAGTGTTGGTGAGGATGTGGATGCTGGCACTGCTGATGGCTTTGTGAACGAACACAACCACTATGGAAAAAATTACGTATAGTTAAAAATAATAGTTACTGTATAACCTAGCAATTCTAATTTTGGGTATTTATCCAAAGAAAATAAAATTACGCCCTTGAAAGGATATGTGCAACTTTATGTCCGTGGCATTATTAGTTATTAGATATGGAAGCAACATAGGTGCCCATTGATAGATGAATGAACAAAGAAGATACGGTAAATACATACGATGTAATGTTACTCAGCAATAAGAAAAATACAAAGAATGAAATCTTGTCACTTGCAATAATATGGATGTGCCTAGAGGGTAATATGCTAAGTGAAATATGTCAGACAAAGTTAAAATACCATGTGACTTCATTTTTATGTGAAATCTAAACACAAAAACAATGAACAAAGGAAACAAAACTGAAATAAATTTATAGATACAAGAACCAAGCTGAGGGCTGCCAGAAAGAGATGCGGGTGGGGTTAGGGTGATAGATGAATTAAAACTGAAATGAAACATGAAAAGGAAAAGGAATGAGACATAGAATACCAAAAAAACAAAAAACAAAAAACAAAAAACTTCAGGTTTGAAGTAATCAAACTTAAGGTTTGATTACCCCTAGAGTTCTCTGCTAATTAGTCAAGGGGGAATTACTGCTAATCTAGTCAAGGCAACATGTAGAAGGGGGGTATATGAAGGTAGGAGAATACATAGGGGGTCCCTGTAGCATTTCTTTAAAAGCGTATGATTGAGGAATCTGTATGGGAAAAATATCACCAAAAATTATTCTGTATAAGGAAACCACTGTTAAAACTGTCCCTCATCCATTAGCTAATAAATAAAGATGATAAAGCAAAAACAAACCAAAAAAAAGCTGCAAGTACAAAATAGTATTAGGTAGTCATTTTTAAGGTCATTAAACATCACTTCAAATATGTTGACAATGGCCACGAAATTAGTCTAACAGTTTCCTCTTTCTTAGCTCTAACCTAAGGACAGAATTCCCAAGTTGGTCTGAAATGGGCCCCATCTGTGCACTCCTTTTCCTTTCCAGTTTCCTTCCTTAGCTAACCCTTCCACCACACTTGATGGCCTTGGAATCCACAGCCTCACCCCATCCCGCGCTACGCTGCAGCTTCTTGTTGCATGTCTTGGCTATGTGCTTCCAAAGGCCAGGAGCCTTTGTTTTATGTTCAAGTTGTCACTTCTTTGTAGTGAGTGTGTTTTCATAGATGCATGATTTTCTTTATTCCAGTCGTATCATTCCAGAATAAGTGAGAGTTTGCTAAGTTCATTTAGTTCTTTGCATTATTTGTGTATTGTAATAATGTGACTAAATCATTTTTTTTTTTTGTTAAGGACATTTGTTATTATTACATCTGGTTTTTGTTGTTGTTGTTATTTTTTTAAGGTTGTTTTTAGAGAGAGGGGAAGGAAGAGAGGCAAAGAGAGAGAGAGAGATCAATGTATGGTTGCCTTTCACCTGCCTCCAGCTAAGGACCTGGCTGGAGACCTGGCTTGCAACTTGGTTATGTGCCCTGGCTGGGAATCGAACCAGTGACCTTTGGGTTCACAGGCCGGTGCCTTATCCACTGTGCCACCAACCAGGGCCTCCTAAGCCTGTTTTTAATATTAGGTTAATCATGACTAATCGGTAACTGTAATTTTTAAGCCGTTCTTAAATGAGAGCCACAAAGTGTTTTTTATGTGCTAGCCAGGTGAGGTGGTGAGCAGTATAGTAACATGGGGCAAAAAAAACTGAAGAGGCAAATGAACTTGAACATCTTTCTAGTTGGTTCTCAAATTCTTGAGCATTCAACAAACTCTTCAAATATTTTACACAGAAAACGAATAAAGATTGTGGAGTTAGTTGAGAGTACATGAACGAGATTTAAACCCATCCCAGGAAAAAGGGAGGGTCTTAACACTCAGTTTAAGGAGGTCTTCCCTCAGGTTGCAAACAGATGTGCCCCAGGATGGATGGAACTGTACTCAGTGCAGAAGTCAGGATGCATCTGGAAACGGGTGGCTTGTCTCTCTGTGTGTTCCCTAAAATCTAAGGTGATAGAGAGTAGGGCCACCTCTCCCCCGGTCTGTTATTCTGAGAAAGAGAGTGTACGTAATTAACTTCAGGCCAATGTTTCAGAGATAAAACAGTTTGCACAGAAAACTAGAGTCTGTTTCCTTATCTGCAGGATGAGCTGTAAAACTTCAAATTTAAAGTAGCTTCCTGCACAGCATTTCTCTTTCCAGTTCCTAAATAATGAAAGTCATGTATGAACGCTGTTGTCAGTGTTCCTTCCGTTCTCCCCTAACACTGACTTATCCCAATATGTTACCGCCCTTCCTCTTGGTTTGTTGTCATTATTTTATTCAGTCCTTTTCCCTTCCTCTGTTCAGCACCTACCTAACTGATGAGAGCCACAGAGAAGTAAAATTATTTTTCTCTGAGAAGAAGAGATGAAAGGTTTGCTTTTACCATTAAAAGGTATCTGCTTTCTGTTTCTTTTCAGATGTCCGTTCTTTTGGAAAATGTTCAGTAAATATATAGGTTGTCAGTAACCCCATCTACATATGATGACAGTCAGCGTTAAAGAGGACATTTAGATTCCTGTTTCTGTTGTTACCGATTTTTTTATACCATTCCAATTTTAATGTAAAACAATGTGGACTGGCAAGCTTTGGCTTTGAGGTGGGCCCCCTTAGGGTAATGTCCCCCTTGTCCTCTACCTTCTAGTTGCTGTGAATCAGGAACTGAGGGAATTTTTTAGCTAAGTGGCAAAGAATCATAGAATCTCCTCATTCTAAGGGCAGGGAAGGAAAATGTCCACTTATAAAAGCCGAAATACATTTTACTTACTTTTTTAAATGTTTAATTTCAGCTTATAAACATTAACTCCATAAAAGCATTTATCCTGTTTTGTTGACCAGCATGTTTATATAAAGAGAAACCAGCAAAACAAAGGTCCTTAGATTTTGAAAAATTATGAACTGGATGGCTCGAGACCCTTGGACCCTTCCACCTCCTGTCCGAACCCGATGAGCTGGAAGTGTCCCTGTGTCCCAGCCAGAATGAGGGTCTGCAGGGCGGGGAAGAGAGGGAGACATGTAACCCAACACCTGCAGTGTGAGGCGATACCCAGGTTACAGTCAGGAGCTGGGGAGCCATTCCGCAAAGGCCAGTGGGAAGGGCAATTTGCTGGAAAAAGCAAAGTGGTGTCTTTGATCCTGGAGAGAAGGGGAAGACAGACATTCCTACTAGAAGGGCAGCCTGGGCCTCCCCGCCCTCTCCACCTTCTGGTTCCCTCAGGTCCTCCTGAGGCGGAAGCCAACCAGGAAAGTGGTTTTCAAACTGTTGTGAGCTTCAGGGTGCCTGTAAACAGTTGAAGTGAATTTAGTGAATGAACTTTATATAAAAGATTGGTCATTAGTAATTGGGCTTCAGGGTTTTTAGCATCTTCAAATTGCTTCATTGTTGTATTAAGTAAATGTTTTTAGACATTGGTTCATTTTTATCCCATTCTCACATAGGAATAACATTTTCAATTCTAATATAAAAAACATGTTGACTGGAAAAGTAGAGTCGTCTTGGAGAATTCGGGGATAGGCCTCACTGCGTCACTGCCCACAGTAGTTCTTAGGAAGCTGCTCTGTCACAGGTGGGGTTCTGTGACAGTGGTGGCTCACAGTGGTGGCCTCCCCACAGAGAAATACCAAGTAGTATCCAAGTCTAACTGCTGGTGTGACACTGGGCAGGCATTCCTGAGTGCATGCAGTGACAAGCATACTGCAAATTAACTGGTCAGTTTTAGTCTTAGTCCATCTGTTATAGTCAGTTGACCGAGGTGGGGACTACAATGACATTTTCTAATTCAAAAGTTAATGGCCTTGTGCTTCTGAGAACTTCAAATGTGGCTAGTCCAATGCAGGATATACTGGAAGTGTCAAATATACACCAGATTTCAGAGTTAGCACAAAAATATGTAAAATACATGGTAAAATGTCAGTGTTTTCCCTGTTCTGGGTCAAGTAAAATACATTAAAATTAATGTTCCTGTTTCTTTTGCTTTTTAATACAGCTTCTAGAAAATTTAAAATTAACCATATGACTCATTTTTTAGACAGGGCTGAACTAGAACAAGAGATTCTGAGGGAAGAGAGTTGACCATTAGAAATTATTTTTAAAGAATTATTTATTTCCTAGATCAGGGACTGTTAATACCATTTGTTTTATTTTTAAAAATTATTATTATTATTTTAAGGTTTCATTTATTTCCATAGAGAGGGGAATGGAAAGAGAGAAAGGGAGAGAGACATCAATGTCTGGTTGCCTTTCACCTGCCTCCAGCTACAGATCTGGCTGGAGACCTGGCTTGCAACCTGGTTATGTGCCCTGGCTGGGAATCGAACCAGCAACCTTTAGGTTTACAGGCTGGTGCCAATCCACTGGGCCACCAGCCAGGGCAATATCGTTCATTTTAATTGTCCACTTTCTAAGTAGGCTTCTGAATTTGATTTCTGTATTTCTTTGTCTTGCCTCTAGGACAACAGAGGAGGGTACTGCTGAATACAGCACTTGCAAGACAAATACTCTGGAGTAGACCCAGTAAATGGATTCCAAAGACTGCTATAACATAATGTACCTTTTGATTGTTGAAATAACATGGTCTACATTAAATTTTTATGGCTACTATGCAAAACAGCATGGAGGTTCCTCAAAAAGTTAAAGATAGAACAACCCTGTCTGCTAGCAGTTCTGCTTCCGGTGTCTGTCTGACTGAAGTGAAATCACCATGTGGAAGACATACCTGCCCCTCCCTGTTTATTGTGTTTACAATAACCAAAACATGGAAGTAACCAGTGTGCCCAACAACCAGGCTACGGAGAAACAAAATTATGCATGTATAGTGAAATACCATTTGATCATAACAGGGAAATCCTGACCGTGGCAACAATATGGATGGATCTTAGTATTTTGCTAAGTGAAATGTCATACGGAGAGAGACAAATACTGTGTAATCTTGCATATGTAAAATTACTTTAAAAAGAAACCAGATTTGAGGGTACCCGATGGGGGTGGTGGGTGAGGAAATGGAATGAAGTGGTCAAAAGCCACCAGCTTCCAGTTACAAGCACGTGGTGGGGTATAGTGCACAGCATGGTGACTCACTAGTATGACTGCACTGCACACTGGCAAGTTTCTAAAGGAATGGGTCTTAAAAATTCTCACAAGGAACAAAATTTTTTGTAACTGTGAGTTGATGGGTGTTAACTAAAATTACTGTGCTCATCATTTCATAATAGTATCATTATCAAATCACCATGCTGTCTACCTTAAACTTACGTAATGTTACCTGTTATTACCAATGAAACTGCAGGGGGAAAAATCTGCAAAGGTGCTAAATGGTTTCTTTGTCAAGAATGTTAAGACGATGCTAACATGTTAATGTCATTTGAATGTAGTCATTGTCCTTGGATGCCTCTTTGAAATGAGTGTGAATTTGGATATGAACATCTTCTCTGTTTTCCTTTAAAGAACACTTGCATTTATGGGGCATACCAACACAGTGTCCCTGAGAAATGATGTGTTTAGAAAATCTGAAAATTTAGAGAAATATACTTCAAAATGAGATTTACATTTACTTGTAAAGAATGTGACTTTGACATCTCTTTTCAAAAGTTAATGCCAACTCGTAAGATTCAGGCTTTCAAGAACTCTTCTGTGTATGCTATATAGTTTATTGTAAATAAGCTGTACAAATATGTGAATACTTCAGCTCTTAAAAATTAAAAATAAGGTCACTGAAGATTGGAAGGTTGAACAAATTTGATGTCCTTAACTCAGAATATTATTGGAAAATACTCTTGAGTAGATAGGCTAAAATTAAAATATACATTATATATATATATATATATATATATAACCTCTTGTAATAAAGTTCATGTATGGCATTTGTTTACTTTTTAAAATATCAAACACCTAAAAAAGGCAAGAAACGTTTAGGATCAGTTGCACACTTCCTTAGAAAGTTAGAAGGCTCTAACACTCAATTAAAAAATGCCAGCTTGCTGCAAAGTGAACACGGTGGCCTTGTTGTTTTCTCAGGGAGAATCCTACTCTCTAAGCGACCTAGAATCCACTCTACATTCTGGCCTCGGCAGTTTTCTCTCCCTAGTAGAATCCAGAGGTGACTCACTGAGTCACCTGGCTGAGGCAGTTTTGTAGAGGATAAACTTCGATACCCTCAGCTTGGATCAGGAGCCGTTTCCCGGTGAGGAGACTGTCACTTGTCCTGGAAGGAGGGAAGACCACCTTGTTCGGGAAGCACCTTCAGCTCAGGGGGGACAGGTTCCCCTCTCCTGCAGCTGCCCATCCAGCAAGGGATCTTCCAAATAAACCAGTGGGCAGAGAAAGGGGATGGCTACTCAAGTTCGTTCTCACAAGTTTAACTTTACACCTTTATATTTAGCAGCACAAATTGGGCCAGAGAAACAGTGCCCCAAGTTGGACATGACAGGGTATTCGGTGGACCAAAGCAAGTATTCATTTACTCCATAGACATGTTCCTTCCTTCCGTGAGCCTGGTGAGGATTGTTAGGAAGATGAGTTGAAGCTGGAATAAACTGAAATTCTGGATTAGAGAAGTCCACTGCACCTGTTTTCACATATTTTCAAGAAAATAGCTCTTGCTTTGGAAGCTGGAATGACTGTACTATTCATTTTTTTAAAGCCTAATTGAAATATTTTTCAACCAAAGATTGTTATGCTTGTGGGATTGACCTGAGGGGAGGGAGGGGGAAGAGCAGGGTGGGGAACGGGATGGATGTAATACAACAATAAAATTAAATTTTAAAAAAAGATTGCTACGCTTACCAAAATAAACTCACTTTTATATAATAGTTTCCACTTTAAATTTACTTTTTTCAACTTAATATGAGTGATATATATATATATATATATATGCTGTCGAATAATTTTTCAATTATTGAAATACATGAGGAAACCAGTTTTCTGTAGAAAAGTTTCTTCCTAACTTTTACGACGACGGAAAGATATTTGAATTGAGGAATTTCTTGAAACTGGAAGAATGTATTTGCAGAGAAACGGGAAACCCCGTATATGGAGGTTTGTGTTCAGTCTTTGAAAATTCTCTCTTCAAAGTACAATTGATGAACTTTGTGGCAACATGTGTATTTCCAGTGTGACTTGACTTTGTATCAGTATGTTTCTAATCCCATAGTCATCAGCCCCTCACGTCTCACTCAGCCTGAAATTCATCCAGGCCTCTGCATTCTGGCCATCATCATGTGCCTCACCTGCTCTCAGGTGGCCAGTGACACCACCTCGCTGACAGCACGAAGTCCCAAGTGTTCTTCAGCGTGATGCTTGAAGACTTCTCTGCAATTAATCCCCAAATTTTCTTCCCAAGACACCTCTTTCTGCTGCATTGCTTCAAGAAACCTCCTGTCAGTCAAGCTGGATCATTTCCTGGGCTGTATTTCTAGGGCACTGGTGCCCATTCCGGGAAACTTCCTCTTTCTGCCCAGGTATGTCACCCAGCTTGGGTCCACCACACCAAAGTACCTGCAGACCCATGTCGCTGGAAGACCTATCTTCCACATGGTTTACTACATAGGTATAGCCAAGTAATTAAAATCTGAAGTCCAACAACTAAATTAGAAATTTTGATTTTTGTAACTAGCATTAGAATTTGGTTTTATTTATGCAGGAAAAAAAAAAATCTTGCTCTCGGCATTAAAGCGGATCGCTAAACCTCAAATCAGGCTTCAGTGTGTTTCAGGCGGGGCTGCACTGCGCTCACCTGGGAGCTTTCGCCCAGATTTTCTCACAACTGGGCTGCAGGCTGTTTTTGTAAAGCTCAGCAGTGCTGCAACTTATAAAGAGAGTAGGTAAAGGCTTTACATTTACTTAAGAAGCTTGAGGTATTACTAAATCAGCCTATTAAAGAAATCAGGAAACAAGTGAGACGAATTAAGGTCTTATTGCCTGGCTAACCAAACAAGATTATCTGTGGTTTAAAAATGAAAAAACTCCCAGCCTGCAAACCCAAAGGTCACTGGTTCGATTCCCAGCCAGGGCACATAACCAGGTTGCAAGCCAGGTCTCCAGCCAGGTCTGTGGCTGGAGGCAGGTGAAAGGCAACCATACATTCATTGATGTCTCTCTCCCTTCCCCTCTCTCTAAAAGTAATAAAATCTTTTAAAAACAAAATAAAAATTCAAAAGCAATCTAATAACACTGAGTGAAAATAAGGTTGACTATAAATAAAGTACTTATCAAATTTTATTTGGCTTTAGCTTGAGGTTATTTCTAATGCTTGTGTGATGATGTACACAGGAAGAACATTCCAGATGACTAATAAGTCTGTGTGAGGATGCTGAAGATACCTGGAACACCAGGAATTTGAATTCGTATTGTTATAGTAAATGTTAGGTTTAAGGAAAGGGGGCAATTCTGATATTGTGAAATTTAGTAACCGCTAATAATATTGTAACTAAGTGAACTTTTTTACATATTTTGAGAACTTGGATATTTGTGCTCCAGCAGGATTTAACACAGTGTACCGACTTCCAGAAATCATGCAAAATTGACTGCTCATTTTTCCCCCTGCTGAGCTACATTATTTCAACATCTCCAGGCTCGTGAAAGGTTACACTAAAATAAGCCAAACCTTTCTTGGACTCGCACCACTGCTGCCCCCATGTGGCTAGTCAGAACATTTGATGATCCCTTCCCTAGCCCTTCACATTGTCTTTATTCAAAGGTTTCTTTCGGTCATTCTGTTACCAGGAGCCCTTTATGATTTTCTTTTGGATCTGGTAATAACTAGCTCATTTCTGGCTCCCTTCTGTGAAATCAACATTTTTTAAATGTCTAAACCCTCTCTTACCGCATAACGTGGGGGAAGTATAACACTGGAGTCTGGTCAGTGAGCTTTTTCCTTCCCTCTCATTTACATAACCAGCAGAAAGTGAATAAATTCTCGTAAGCATAGGTCACATGGAGAAAGTTACCCACTCTGATTCCTGACATGCTGGCCCAAGAAAATCAGGGTGGTAACTGATGTCAGCAGGAGGAACCACTTAGGGTTTTTGTCACTTTTTTAAAAAAGATTTTTATTCATTATTTTTAGAGGGAAGGGCAGGGAGGGAGGAAGAAAGGGAGAGAAGCATCCATGTATGATTGCCTTTCACCGGCCTTCAGCTGGAGACCTGGCTTGCAACCTGGTTATGTGCTATGACTGGGAGTCGAACCAGGGGCCCTTGGGTTCGCAAGCCAGTGCCAAGCCACTGAGCCACACCAGCCAGGGCTGGTTTTTATCACTTTCAAAGAATTGAGTTTTTATGTGCTACAGTGGTAAGCCTTGTGCCAAACATCGGAAACAACAGCTCTGCTCTCCTGGGACTTAATGCTTTGACTTGAGAATTTTAGAAGCTACAGTCCTTTAGATGAGCACTTATTTATGGCTTTGGGGAAAATGATTGGCCGCTGATCAACTCCTGCCTCCTGAAGAGGCTCCTAGGAAAATACTCCTTCAATCTGCATTTGACATGGGACTGACTCACTTAGGAGTGAGTTCTTGGATAAGACCCCAAAGAACCCTGCTTCTCAAGTTTTAGCGTGTCGGTGAACCACATGGGGATCTTGTTAAAATGCAGATTCTGATTGGCTAGGTCTCAGGTGGGGCCCGGTGTTTGCGTTCCTGGGAGGTCCACGTTCTGCTGTTTGTGGTGATGGCCTTTCAGACCTCAGGGTACTGACACCTGGCGCCTGTGATGTTGCCTGTATGGCAAAGGGTCTTCGCAGATGAGAACTTAGATGGGGACCTTATCCTGGATTACCCAGGTGGGGCCCTAAATGTTATCCCAATCTTTTGAAGGAAGGCAGAGGGACCCCTGAAGCAAAATGTTGCTGGCTTGGGGGAGTGAAGGAGGAGCCGAAAACCAAAGAATACAGCTCTCAAAGCTGGAAAAAGCCGGCAAACAGATTCCCAGTCCCTCTGGCGGGTGCCTGGCCCTGCCAATACCTTGATTTCAAGCCAATGAAACTGATTTCAGAAGTATGACTTCCAGAAATAAAAGAATAAATGGTGCTGTTTTGAAAATATGAGTGTGTCCCTCCAAAAGTCCTGTTAAATCCTACCCCCAAGGTGATGGTGTTAGGAGGTGGGGGCACTGGGCAGCAGGTCTTGAGGGCTGAGGCTTCACGAATAGGGTTAGTGTCCCTGTAAAAGACGCCCAAGCAAGTCCCCTCACGCCCCCTGCCAGGTGAATTTAAGCTCCAAGCCACCGTCTATGAACCAGAAAGCTGGCTCTCACTAGACGCCGAAACGCCAGTGCCTTGATCTTGGACTTCCCCGCATCAGAACTGTGAGGAATAAACTTCTGTTGTTGGTAGGTTGCCCAGTTTGTAGTGTTTTTCAGAGACCTGTAGAGTCGAGGACTCCCAGTTTGTTGCGATTTGTTACAAATGAAACACCAGTGCTGTGGGTCCTCAGAACACACTTTCGGAACAAAGCCTTTTCGAAGCAAGACCACAGAGAAGTGGCTCTCAACCCTGCCTGCACATTAGAACCACCCAGCATGAGTTGAAAGCAAACAAACAGCAAGTCATGTCCTGGCCCCTGTCCTAGATCAGTTAAGCCAGAACCTGTACCGCTGGGGCCTAAGAATCAGTAACGTCAAATAAAAGCTGCTTGGGTGGATCTGATCAAAAAGTAGGAAGGAGCTGTCACATTAGAACCCTAGGTCAGGAGATCATATACAGGGTTTTCAGTGGGGAGTGCGAAGAGGGAGGAAGAGATACAGGGATTAAGAAGCATAATTGGAAGGTACAAGATAGACCAGGGGGATGGATGTTAGTAGTAAAGACAATGGAGAAGCCAAGGAACTGAAATGCATGACCCATGGACATGAACTGAAGAGAGGATTGCGGAAGGGAGGGGCTCGTGCCAGGCCTAGATAGGGAAGCAAAGGAAGAAAAAAAAAAAAACTGGGACAACTGTAATAGCATAATCGATAAAGTACACTTTAAAAATAATAAATCCCAAAATTCCAACATTTTCTGTGTTCAAGGAAAAAACTGAAGCGCCTCCAAAATATGGACACACTGGTCTGCCCGGTACCCCCTAAAACATTTGCCTGCATCTGAGGCCTGAGCCAGTATCTCACATTAGAATGACCAGGTTTGAGACTTGTGCTCTGTTTCACCGAAAGCGTGTTCAGACTTGCTGTCTCCGGCTTCCCAGGAACTCACCAGCACTTCTTGCCACAGATGGGACCGGCTGCCCGTAGCACTTGCACGAGGCTCAAGTGTGCCTTCCGTCCCGCACTCCCTTCCACGTACACACTTAAGAGCTCACCATGGGGCCCAACCGAGCTAAGAGGGACCCACACCCGGCCAAGTGTTTTCTACCTAGGTGGGAAACATGGCCTTCAAAACCAGATTCAAAATGTGTCCATTCTGCTCACCGTTCCAACTTGTAGTACTCAGTCACCTGGGGGCCAAAATCAGAGCAACTTGACAGCAGAACCCATGTCCTCGTTTACCCCCGAATACCTAGATGGAGCAAAGTGTTCAATTTGTTACAACTGACCCAAAGCTCCTAGGCCCACAGGCATTCTTTTGTAGTCAGCCAGCCTCAGCTGGGGGGTTTCCCAGCAGATGCCCCCACCCCCACCCCTCCAACCTGGCAGAGCAGCCATCTCGGTCAGTGGGTCGGGGAGGAAGCTCCCCAGGTGGCCAGGTGTCTCCATCCTGAGAACCACGGGCAGGAAATGCAAGTACAGCAGGTCCGTCCCAGGTCCTGTGCAAAGAAGCTCCCTCCAGGGGCCCCCGGCCGCAACCTGAAGGTCCCACAGGTTTCAGTCTCCTGAGAGGTCAGATCTGGCTCGTTCCTGGGTACCTTTCCAGACCCATTCCAGGTTCGTGGGTTGATAGAAAACTAAAAACCAAGAGGAAACATCTGACCTGCTTGTCACTCAACTGAAGGCATCGCTGCTCCGCGGTGAGGACCAGGTGAAGAAACACCTGGGGGTGGGAGGGGCAGTCCCGGCTGCGCCCCGGGAATCCAGGCTGGTTTCCCATGGGTAACAGCCCCAGGCCATCAACATTTCTGTCATCTTTTATTTTATTGTATTTCTTGGCTCCTAGAATTTCACTGTTTGTCTTAACGGGCTTTATTTTCACTGTCTGTTATAACCTGGTCAACTGCTTTATAATGTGGGTAAGATTTGCATCAGAAATTCATTTTTCAGGTCCCCACCCCTCATCATCCCAGAACTGGGGGGTGGAAAATTATGAAGAACAGAGACATGGTAAACTGACTGCAGTCAAGTATTTATTAAGTTCAGATGCATGAGCAGTCTCTTAACAGAAAGGCGAGTCAACAAGCAACCCATTTACAGAATTTACAGCACTATACATTTCAGCAGAATGTACGGAGAACCTCAGATAACTTAGAGTGATCTGCTTTTGAAGTCCTACCTCTGCGATAAAGCAGCATAAAGTCATCTCCCTCCTCTGCAATAAGGATCGTAAGAGAAGGTACCGAAGTTGGGAGGAAAAAGCGCGACCTCCCGTCCCCACCCTGCGCCCATCCGTCCTCCAGGCAAGCACAGGCTGTCGCTGGGCCGACTTGGCACGAGGCTTCCAGGCCGCTGCTTTTCCCCCTACATCATAACCGATTTCAAATGGTGCTAGACAAAAACAGACTCTGAACACCAGGAGAAATCGGTCAGCCTGTGTAAGAGATGATGGGTCCAGGGTGCTCCGGAGCTCCCGCAGCTTCACGGTGCAGGCGGCAAGTGCGCCCTGAGCCGCTCCGCACCGGCGGGCACGCGGACGGAGGAGCGGGGCGGGGTGCAGCCCCCCTTCCTGACCTCCCGAACCCCGCCGGGCAGCGCCGACACTGCACTCCAAGGCCCTACCAACCGCGACGGCGTCACGCCCTCGGCCCCTGCTCAGACCCCGGCCTGTCCCCAAACGCACGACCTTCCCCACTGTTACCCCAAACCCAATACCCTCGGGAGGGTGCTTTGCTTCTTCTGTGGCTTCCGTCTTGACCCGGCTCAGGTGGCAGGAGGAGCCCATCCCCAGAGCAGCAGCTCCGCAGCCGGTGACCCTCGGCTCCGCTGCAATTCTTACTCCTAAAACACTGATTTCAAATGGTGCTAGATACGAAGATGGAAAAATCTAAGCCACCATGTGAAACCAGCTTCCAGAAGAAGAGGATCTCACTGAAGGAGGACGTAACCAGCAGACCCAGCCTGTCCCAAGGAGAACGTCTTGCAGTTCCGCACATGACATCAGTAACATCATGATCCACTTGCGAGGCAGAGAGGAGTGTCCCAGAGGCCCTCAAGGGGATGCAGGTCACAGCCGACACTTTGCGCAGACGCAGCAGACGAGAACCCAACTACGTACGCATTAATCTAGTTTTACAACTAGATGAGATCAAAGAGCAAACGCTGTTATTAACATGCATTTCTCCATCAGGTTCGCCCTGCGCTTGTGAACTGTTACACAGCACGAAAAGTGTTTCCTGACATTGTCACACCATCAGGAACACGTCCCCTCTGCCTGTGAGACTCTAGCCACTGCACAAAGTGACCTGCACCTGGGCTGGGCCAACCCTGCCAGGGACTCTTTTCAGGAAGCACGTGGGTCCCATCTTCCCAAACATAAGTGGTGTCAGGACACTGCTATCCTATTTAACCTCAGGTGTGACACAAAAAGCCAGTGTCCTGAAATTGCACCAAGCACAATAGAATATCCTCTAACACAGAGTTTTGATTTGTTTTCAAAATTCGCCTAAATGTAAGATTTTCAAGCTGTTTAAGTTAAATTTCCCATCTTTGGTTATTTGGAGCTAAGCAAACATCTCCGTTTCCTCTGAGGCCGTGACCAAGAGGAGGAGGAGAGGGAGGGGATCTTGATCTTTCAGGTTCCCTACCAGTCCTCTGGGCCTCCAGACAGAGGTTTATATTTTTTATGGCTCCTGGAAATAACAGTGTGTCCTGCTCTAGGAAAGAAAAGTAACATTTGAACACTGAGTTATACTCTCTGATCCTCACAATGGTCATTTGAAGCAGGTATTATTCCCATTCTTGCCAAAGAAAGGGCACCTTAATGTGGTTCCGGAACAGGTCCACAGTCACACGGCATAAATGGTGAAGACCCCAGATGGAACCCTGGGATCTGTCCCCGCCCCTCCGCTGCCTGCTCCAATAGCTGTCATCTCCTGCTGCTGTTAGCTCTGAGCTGGGATGCAGGGGCCAGGCAGGCCTGAGGCACGATTTCCTACGAGGGGGCGGGGGCTCCACACCTTTAACTGGGTGGAGGCAGGAGCGGGACTGGTTCTGCCAGGGACCAGGAGAGGGGAGCTTGCTTTGTTCTCCTGCGCCTTTGTCGCCTTTGCCACCAGTGGCCCATAGCACCACTGTGGGGGTGGGGACTGCTGGAGAGGAACCCCCCACAGTGCTGGCTATTGTGACATCAGCACCTCCACGTGGGGCTCCGCTAAGCCTGGGCCACAGGTGGGGGCTGGGTGGGCCCTGCCAGCAGCTGGGAGCGGAGCTTTGAAGGTTGGGAATGAATGTCACCTGACACTCATGATCATGGGGTCTGAACCTTATAAAACGAAGATCTCTACATTTGCTAATGCTCAGTTTTTCTGCTTTTTAACTTCAGCCAAAGTCTTCTTCCTTACAACTTCCAGTTGCCGGTATTCAAAAACCCCTTTCCTAAGATGCTGTCACAAAGGTACCCTTCAGTGACCCAGACAGCACCCTTCCTCCCACAGCAAGGCCTCTGAAATGCTGTCCCCTCTTTTTGGAACATTCTCCATCCACTCTCCCTATGCTACTGTCTGTTAACACCCCCACCCCACCAAACCCCCTTTCCCACATAACCCAGTGGTCTGACATCCTCCTTCCGGTCCCTTCCTCGGGAAAGCGCCCCCCACCCTGCCCTCAGCCCGGCTTTCAGCTAAGTCACATCTCATAGCATCCAGTTCTGTTCCTTCAGAACACACTTATGTCATTTGATCATCAGGGTGATTAATTAACGTCTCTCCTGCTACCCCGGAAACATCACTGGGGGTTCAGAGGAGGGGCTGCGCACAGCACAGGGGGGCTGTCACTGAGGAGCTAAGGGACACCAACCAGAGTTGGGCTCCCAACTTCTGAGTCAAAATACTTCTTGTTTTCTGGAAGAGATAAATAGATCATTAACAATGCATCACTGTAAACACTCTGAAAGAAGACGGGAAAGGAAGTAATCTTAGTACCCAAACCTTCTGCCCTTCTGATCCTAGTGGATAAAAGGGTCTGTTCAGGTCCGAGCTCTCCCTACAGAATCAGGCTTCTCTCCCAGTCTGCTGAGCAGCGACTCACCTGAAACCAGGGGCTGTTTCCGTTCCCTAGGTGGATGCAGCCAGTGGTGTGACAAGGGCTGGACAGGGCTGGCTCCCCCTGGCACCCGGCGGTAGTGCCACCTACATCCGTAAGAGGGTTAGCCCAGGAAAGCCCCAGCCTGCGGGGGCTCAGCTGTCACCTGCCACTGGCAGGATCCTCCCACACTGGCCCGATGGCCCCAAACACACTGGCCAGCACATAAGGGCTGGGTGGGCTGCCTGGAAAGAAAAGCCACCCACCCCGAGGAGTGAGTTTGTCACCCCAGGAGGTGCCACCATGCAGCAAGGGGGCTTCGGGAGCCCACCAGCAGCCCTGGTGCGTTTCTGTGCCCACGTTCAGTCTGAGGTCTGTCCAACCCTCACTCCTCCCATGACCAGGACATTCCTCGTCCAGAACAGGGACGCGCGTGGAGGAAAGGGCACGACACAGTGACGCAGGCGCAGTGGCTTGTCTTCCTGCTGGGCCAGGCCGAGAAACCCCGAGGACGGGCCTCGGGGGCAGGCTGGTGGCCACCGCTCACCAGCTCCCTGGGCCCCGCAGGAACTTACAGCGGAGCTGCGACAGCGCAGCGGAAGTGGAGTGACCCGGAGGGACCCTGGTTTGTCTCTAAGCTTGCGGAATCAGATACGTTCAAAGAAAATCCATCCGAGGGTTAAACCCAATTCATGACTGTTGGTTACAGAACAGTCTGGACACCGAGACCGCAGCTGCTGCTTCATTCCATCAAGGGTGCTGTCTCTTTGCAAGTCCTAAAAATCATGCCCAGCACAGCACCCAAAAAATGAACACAGGAGAAATGGGAAGGAGAGGCCCACTTGTTTACGAAACCCAAAGCCAAAGCAACAGAACGAAAAGCTACGCTCCCCCCGGAACCCTCGTGCGGCTGCTGCGTCCCCAGCCACCTCGCGGGTTCAGAGCCAGCCTCCACCAGGGTTCCTTCGAAGCAGCGCTTCTCCCTCCCACCAGGGCTGGATGCTGAGTCACAGCCACTTACTGACGCAAGTTCCAGCCAGAGCGGGGGCGGGGTGCCGGAAGCACAGCCCGGGTCCTCCTCCTTCCTGCCACTGGGAATGCTGGTTTCAGGGCTCCTGGCACCAAGGAAGGGTCGCCTTGGTGCCAGGGGCACCTGGGAAAGACCCTTCGGAAGGTCTGCCCTTCAGCCCCAGCCCACTGGACGGGTGAACTGAGAGGCCCAGCCCAGCTTCCTGTCACTCCCTGCTCCAGCCAGGCCCAGTGTCCTGGACATTTTGTCTTGAGCCATCAGGGTGAGGCCTCTGCCAACTAGCTGCGGTCAGTGAATCAAAGGGAAGGTTAATAAAATGAAGGGCCCGGGTAAGGAGGCCTGGGGTGGAGGAAACATGGAGATGGCGCTTTCAGGGCAGCTCACCCGCCCCCCTCCACAAAGGGCTCGGCATCCGGGGACCACCGCACTTCCCAGACCCCAGATCCCGAGGTAGGAGGAACATGCTCCAGAAGCCTGAGCCCCTCCAGTGCCCACTGAGGCACCAGGGCCAGCAGTCACAGCCTCCTCAGCGTAGTGGGCCCAGCGACAGAGCGCAGGTTTCCCGAGGCCAGGTACGAGGACCTCTGGTCCCGGCGGCGGCTCTGCGCAAGGCCAGGCTGTCTGTCCCATCCTGGACACCACCAGCGAGATCCTGGGCCTGCAAAGCTCCCACTCAGCACAGGGCAGGAGCCCTGCGGCAGCTGGGCAGGCAGGCTGGCTGGAGGGGAGGGTGCCTACCCTGGCCCCCGCCCTGGGGTGCAGTAGGGCGTGGAGGCAGCAGGAGGCAGCGGGGAGCCAAGAGGAGGAGAAGGAGCCGAGCGAAGGAGGGAGCAGCAGGGATGCCTCCGGCAGCAGAGGACACTGAGCCGGGCCCAGGGTGAACACGGGAGATGCCCCCAGGCTGGTACACACACAGCGCCCACCACACCGTTCTCACGTCCAAACCAATGCGGACCCAAAGGCAAACCACCAAATCATCTCCCGGGCTCACTAAAGATGAACTCAGAAGTGAAACTTCAGTCTCAGGTGAAATCTAACTCTCGAGGTTGGCGGAGAGAGAGGCCCCAGGGCCCAGCTTCCCCACCTCCCAGGCAAGAGTAACGAGCAGACAGCAGTACCCGTGGGCGCCCCACTCACAGGACCCCGGCGTGCCCAGGCCTGGTGGCACGGCCCCCACGGCTCCGGAGGGAGAGGAGAGCCTCTTCTCCACCAGCCAGACCTCCTCCCGGGAGCCAGGCCCCACCGGCACCAGGAAGCCCGGGTGTACTCACTAACCTCCGAGTGGCGGTTCTACCCAGTACCTGGGCACACACCTGGCTGAGCACATGGGCGGGGGCACACCCTGTGACATGGTTCCACTTCCCCAGTTGGGGGGAGGGACGCTGGGCAGGAAGAGGGTAGGTCCAGAGTCCAAAGCCAACTCGAACACCTTCCTCTCCCGCTTCCCCTGAAGCTGGCCGGGCTGGTAGCTGTGCCTACTTTGCTAGGCCAGCCTCATTCTGTTATCAGGGCCTCTGTCTGCCAGTCTCAGAACCTGGAACAGTGAATGGTGGGAGGAGGCAGGAGGAGAGGGAGGGAGGGAGGGGAGGGAGGGGAGGGGCAGGAGATGGAAGAGGAAGTTTCACAGTCTAGTGCATTCCCATCAGATCAGACAACAGGGAACACGTACAACTTCCCCTTTACAAGCGCAGCTCTGCCCCCACTGTCATTTCTGTTCCTGCCCCTCTGGACTGCGGATGGCCTGGCTGGTGGGCTAGGCAGGGACGGGCACCCAGGTACCCAGCCAACTGGGCTCCTGCCCGGCACCATCTCGGCCTGGCAGGCTCCCTCGCTGTTACCCAGCATGCCCTTCTCCTTGTCAGGGAGGCCTCGCCCTCTTGTTTTCCAAGTTTTATAACAGTATTGTTTGTTGTCCAGCAGATTAAATTCTTTTGGAGGCCGTTCACGGGGCGGGATGGTGGGGGGGAGCGGGATGGGGTGGGCATTGAGGCAGAAGAGAAAAGAGGGAAGGAGAGAAAATACAAATAACTGCCATTTGGGCCACAAGATGCAACACGAAATTCACCTGCTTGAGAGGCCAGAAGCCTGTGTTCCCTTCCTCCCTGTCCCTGTCCCCTCCTCACATGGCATGTGGTCTCAGACTTTCAATGCTTTTCCTCAGGGGTCACGCTGAAAAGAAACAGTTAACATGTCTGGGGAAGTCACACTTGAGCAACCCCCACCCCAAAGAGCAGGCCTGAGGCAGGCCGGGCCTGTCCTAGCAAAGACACTTGCTCCCCATCTCCTCGGGGGTCCGGGTGACTGGGTGGGGCCCTCACCTGTCTCAGAGGCAGCTCATCTCTGCAATGAGCTTGTGGTTTGTTCACATTTGAAATAAAAGTAATATGACAACTTTTCTCCCCCAAATAGTGGCACAAATGAATGGACAAATGCTCACGTATACTTAAGGAGCGAGTAAGAGTAAAGACAGAAAAGGAAGGAGGGAAACATCAACATAAAAGAAGCACGATCTCAGACAGGAGGGCCTGCCAAAATGTTCCTGACCCGGTTAGGTGACCACACAAAGCCACGTCTGAAGGAGTAGTAATAAAAACGGGTATGTGGTTCACCATGTTTAATAAACCCCCATTTAGCCATTAACTGATTTATTTCAGACCTTGGGTTTCCCCTAAACAGTATGCTTACTTGCACACACACCTGTGCCTTCAGCATGGCAGGTAACGATTGGTCCCTGCGCTGTGGATCTGCCTGAAATAGTCCTCTTCTCCCTCCTACCTTCTTCCCAGCAAACCACGTCCGGCCCTCCTCCTGTCCCCTGTCCCCTCCCCCAATCTTCAATGCCTAGTAAAGGTCCCTAGGGCTGGGGGAACTCAGGGTGGTGGTGGTGCCAAGACGGGCTTAGAGCAAGCAGCTGGGGCTTTTTCCTGGTGGGGATGAGGAGCAGCACACCTTTGTCGTGTTTCCATTTGCAAATAGTATCGGTCCTACAGGGTCAGCTCCAGAAGCGTCTGGGCCAGGCTCCAGGCTCCTGCTTGCGTGCGCCCAGCCCCCAGCACAGGCAGGAAGGAAAGAGCGCAGCCGCGGAGAGCACTCTGGGCCCTGGCACCCCACCTCATGCTGTTGCAGGTGGTCTCAGGAGTCCCACAGACCCACGACTGGAAGGCCCTCGTTTCCCCCTCAGAGAAAGAGGCTCATCGTTCCTTAGGAGTCCTCAGCCAAGAGGCTGTCACCACGGTTCTCCCTGGAGTCTGGCCTGAATCACACTCCCTGCTGCAGGTTCAGCCATCCTTCCCATTCTCCTGGGGGACAGAAAGAACTAGATCCAAGCGGACAGACCTTCACACGTGACCTTATTGAAGGTTCACCCACCTAAACGTCGCCCCTGGGTTCTCCGTCACAGGGCGTCCGCGCAAGCTGAGGCCGGACCCGTGCTGCAGGGGACGCCAGCGCACGCGTGTTGCGCCGGCCCCATCCTACACCTTCCTCGAGGAACAGCTGCGGATCAAGCCTATGCCATGCTGGCTGAAGGCAATGGAAACAATGATAAAACACTTCGCTTCCCCTCATACAAGGTCTGGGTCTATTCAACCGAAGATCACTCAGAGGGCCACACGGGCAGGAAAACACGCCGTGCTCTGCCTCAGCACCCCTATAGAGAGGGGGTCATGCTCACTATGCAGGGAACACGGATGTCCATGGATTCTCTCCTCTCCATGGGTAGACATTCAGGGATGAAGCCAATGTTTCCAGTAGCCAGTTCCTCCAGCAGGTGCTCTGCAGCAGCCAGTGAAAAGGGACATCCACAGCGCATGTCCACGCCGGGCAATGCTGCGGGCACCCCTCCTAAACCTGCTGGAAAAAATCTCCAGGTCCCATGACAAGGCCTCATTTCTAAGAGAGCTCCTTAGCACGAGTGGGACTACATGCACACACATGAAGTGCCATACAAATGTGACAGGATGTGTGAAGCCTGTTAGAAACCTCACCAGAAACTCGTGGTGAATGGCTGGCTTCCCAGCTGCGAAGTGACAGCCAGTTTTCACAGAGCCTGGACAGTCGGAGAAGGGACCTACAGCCTACAGAGGTCAAGGCGGCTGGCCTAGCCCCAGTGCCGTCCTGCCCCACTGGTCCATGGGAGAACACAACCGGAAACCAAGGAAATGACACCTGGAGTCAGACCTGGGTGGGTGACCCCAACGAAGCGGGTACTAGCAATTCGATCTCCACAGGTCTCTCTGGCTCAGGCTCCTTCACCACGGAGGTAACACCAGCTGCCCTGGACCAAATGAGCTGGGAACCATGGAGAGCACTGCGAGACATCACATGGTGATGGAAGACGATGGCCCCGGCCAGTTTGCCTCCTGCCAGAGTCCCAGCCCAAATCCCCATTGCCGCATCATCCTGGGGGTGCCAGGGGCGGGCTCGCAGCGTCTCTAGTGAGCAGAGTTTCTTGGAGAAATGCAGCTACCTGTAAAGCTCTGCATCCCCGTTACTGAGGTGCACAGTGCACATCCTCAGACCCAGGTCTCCCACCCATGGGGCCTTGGAGCAGCACTGGACACCTGGGAGGCTGCCCCCGGGAAGCAGGGTCAGGGCCCCAGCCGTCCTGGCCTCGGGCAGGCCTTACACAACAGCCTGGAAGGGCCTCGGACCCGGGGCTTCCCTGCATGTTTTATTTTTGCTACCTTTGACTAGTGACTCAAGAATCTAAAGTCAAAATGGAACCAGTGGCTCTGATATATTTTTGGTTTTTTCCTCTCCTCTCTCTCTCTTTTGAAATATAAGGGTTTACACCACCACATGAGAAGAGAGGCTGAATATAAAGGAAAACTTCCTGACAGCAAGGGGTGCAGACCCTGAGCAGGTGTCTCTGGAAAGGCACAGGCCACAGGCAGAACCTACAGTCCCATTTTTCCCTCCCAGGTTTGGGGCCAGAAAGCACAGTGCACCCCTCCTGGGGCACAGCATCTCAGGTCAGCCCTGCACAGCCAGCCCCCGGCGGCTCCCACGAGGCTGGCCCACCTCCAGACAAGTCTCCTGGTGGGGCCAGCACCCTCATCCTGCCACTGGGAAGATCCTCATCAGCCCCTTCATGTACTTCCCAGCCCCTTCCCACTGACTTCTGCGGGGAGGGGGTCCTTTGAAAACTGTCTCCACCTACCTGTCCTGAGTGATGACAAGTGTCTTCATAAAACAGGACTGCAGCTGCTCTCAGGTCTTCAGGATCCCTCCCGTCTTCACTCAGGGCTAGGTTTCCCTGTCCCGAGTTTCTGGCTAAGAAATACCTTCATGAACATCCAGGGAGCCCCCCTGTCGTCAGAAGTGGCAGAAACGTTCCAAGAGATTCTTTTTCAACCACCTCATTTTCTAGATAAGAAAAGCGAGTCCCAAAGAGGTTTAGTGAGTGGGTTTTCTCCAAGAGAGCCAAGGTCTGCTGACTCTTCTACACCAAGTAACATAAGCCCACTGTCCCTGAGCCCTGTCCCACCCCACAGGACCCCTGTGCCCTGTGCGACACCATCTCAGCGCCAGGGCGGGGGGGGCAGCATGGCCATGGAGCCAGGAGGGAGGCAGCGCTCACGTGGCCTGGCTCACGTGGCCTGGCTGCTGTTCCACTTCGACATAAACAAGTTCTGAGCCCTGGAGCCACCTGCACTCGAAACATCCCTCCCACAGCTCCAGCCCCCAACCTGCCTCAACCTCTCATGACAGAAAGCTCAGCTAACACAAGGTGACTTCTCGTCCCTCACCCTCCACCTGTCCCCTCCCCGACAATCTCAAAATTCATCTTCTGGCAGGAGAGGCTGGGTGCAGAGATCTGCCTCCCCCGGGCATGTACTTTACCAGTGGCTCGGCTGCAAGTTCTCTAGGCTATGGGACCTTGAATCATTTTTCTAGGTGTGAGAAAAAGAGGGGCTGGCATCCCTATTGGTCACTGTGGCTTCCCCATGTGTCTGAAGTCCTCAGGCTCTTAAATTACTCCTTACATATGGGTAGCTTCCTTTCATAACATCTACTTTATATACCTTTAACTCTGGTTTTTTTTGTTTGTTTTGTTTTGTTTTTTAATGACCTCTCCCACGCTAGAACGTGGCTGAGTTCCGCATCCCCAGCACCTAGTCCAGTCTCTGGCACACAGCAGAAGCTGAATCCAGATTTGTAGAAGGAATGTATTTGCCTGCTCCGTCCTGCCTGTCCCTGGATACCCAAGGGACTCTCCCTCTGCCTTGCCTCCCCAAAAAGGGATGTGGTGTAGCCGACCCTGGTGGCCGCAAAGATCCCTTGGGCATCTGGCCTTTTCACTCTGGTTCACATCCGTTCTCCTGGCTGCCCATCCTTGGAGGGTCTTAGCTCCCCAAAACGTCTGACTTAAGTTCAAAAGGGTGAGGAAAAAAGCACAGGTATTGCAAGTGCCTATGTTGAAGTCTCAACTAACCCACTCACCAGGTGTGGCCTTGGGTCAGTCACCCAACAATCACAGTTTCTTTAACCAGCCAAGGGAAGTAACACCTAATCCACAGGGCTGTTCTGATGGTGGGATGGGGGAGGGGGAGGCAGGTACAGCAGAACCTCAGCAAAGGTCAGTTTCCCTTTCCATCACTGCTGCTGAGACCAAGAGCTCAGGTGCCCATCGCATGCCTTCATGCCCGTTACGGGCCCTGACCTGGGCTCCATGCACACAAATAGCCATTCCAGGCCACAGCAGGCAGTCCTGGTTGAACACTGGATACACCTTCCCACGCCCTCCTGCCGCAATCCTGCGGTCAGGCAGTACAAAGCCATCTCCCCACGTGCCTTTCTGCATCCTCATCCCCCACTCCTCCCTTGCCCAAGCTGCCCACAACTGCATCAGGTTCCGCACAGGCCTTGCGGCCTAGAGGTGTTCCCTGCCTTTATCAGCCCACAAGCAGCTCCTGTGGAAGGGGCCAGTCTCTGCTTTCCTCGCAGACACTCCGAGTCCCAGAAAAGCAAAGCAACACAAGGGCCTCCCACGAACAGCCAGCTTGTGGAAAAGGGCAGTATCTCTTACATATCTCACAGGGAGGCAACATGCCCAAAAAAGTGACCGGCACAAGGTACAGATCCTTTCCAAAGCTGTGGCTGCAGCCTCGGGGGCACCGGTGCCCGGGGACAGAGCCAAGACATGCATTAAACAATTCACAGCCCTGACCAGACCAGAATTCAATGGAATCGAGAAGGTTCTGACCAATCCAGTCCCCTGGCAGGGCCCGCCCCCAATGCCAGCTGGCCAAGCCACACCGCCACAGCTCGCCACGAGCTCTGTTAACCTCTGCTGGAATCAGATGGAAAGGCTCCACCCTGCCTCCTGGCTTCCAGACCACAAGGATCCAAAGGTCAAGAAAAAAGTGCCAGATATGCCTGACCACCCCCATCCCCCACCTCAGGAGGTGTCAACTGTTCTGCCAGGCTGACTTGTGACACATAATACCCCATTTCATGTTAGCAGACCTGCTCCAAGAGCTAGATGAGGGACACAAACAGGAAAATCAACAGGGAAGCACCGACCCCAATTCTGGAAAACACCCAAGGTGACAACAACACATGCATCACAGGAGCAAAACCAACTGCCTCTTTGCTTCCCACCCCCATTAGCCCAATCTGGACAAAGGCAGGGCTTTGAAGGGGAGGGGCAGACAACCAGAGCCAGGCCCAGGGACTCACCGAACAGGAGAGCGGCGGTCCCGAGCATGGCCAGCAGCTCCATCTGGCCCCAGCGCTGCAGCCAGTGCTGGCCAGATGCTGGCCGACGCTTACTGAGGGACTTGGCCCGCTCCTCTGCATCTCCCCAGCTGCACCAATGTTGATCCCTCCTCTTTATTTGTGTTCCAGATCCAACACCTCTAGCCATCCCTTGCTACATCAGTGCTGGAGGGGCTGAGACTTGTCAAATTCCTTGAAGGAAGAGACACTGGACTCTTCCAAACAGCCCTGGATTCCTCAGTCGGCGAGGATCGGCGAGGATCTCAGGCTACTCAGAGCCAATTCGCAGACTCATTTCAGATGGAGGAAAAGTGAAACACTGCTGCAGAATTGGCCAGCCTTCTCTGAAGAGACATGAGCAGAGAGGTGGGAGCCCATAGTGGCCGCCTGATTTTAGCCAAGAGCGTCATAAATATATGCAGCATCCTTCCTTTTACCTTCAGGCCCCAGACAAATCTGCTCTTGGCTAATTCCAGCCAGCCCTATTGACCCAGAACGTCGCAGGATCTACTTGACAGAGGAGAGATTTGCTGGTGGCATGGCAAGTGCCTACAGCCTGCTTTCTGAATTGTCTCTATAATGCGACAGGCCGTCCCCATTTTAAATCACCATTGCTGTTACCATCAAGGGGGAAAGAGAAGTACAACTCTACACCAACTGCCCACAGATGCTTCGCAATGGCTTACAAGGCTAGGGAGCTTTCTTAAGGCCAAGGCAATAATAGCCTAGAGGAAGGAAGTGAATCCCTCCTGTGCCCCCACCCCCGAGGAAAACAGGAAAGGAGCCCCAAAACCTATGGCCCAGACCATAGTCTGATCTCCAGCAGAGCTCTAGGCTAAGGCCAGCAAGGTCAAGGGTGTCTGGAGAGGACATCCCCTGAGATGACACAGGGAAGAGGATACCCCATCCCAGGCAGGATCCCAGCCAGGACCCTGATGGGTTAAACCTACAATCTCAGGCTGGCTGTTGGGGGCCAAGGAGAAGTTCCTGCCAGAGACTGTGGGGTGCCCAACTGATCTGCCCACTGCCACACCCCGCAGCCTCCCCAGCTCTCTCCCACACACACCAGCAGCCTGGGCCCTTCCCCAAATAGCTGCTGGTTACTAAACCCATTCACAGGAAGCCAGGAGGAAGAGAAGAGGAAGAAAAGATCAATTGTTTGAGAGTATCTGAATGAAGAAGTTTAAGGATTCCTCACTGAATGGGAAAATGGTCTTCATGGGAAAATAAGAGGTTTGGAGAAGGTGAGAAGGGGGCAGCCCACACCTGACTTACCTGAGAGGCAGGAAAGGGGTTAAATCCCATTTTCCAAGCTGCACCTGGTTTCCTTGGGGCAGCCTGGTGATGAGTCACTGACAAGACTGGGATCCTACTTTCAGTCACAGAACCACACAGAGTGGTTTGGTGGCTCAACCGCACCTATGAGGGAGAGAAGACAGATACACAGCCCACTGTGCCTAGGCCGCCCAGCACGACACACTCAGTCACCCCCCAACTCTCCCGAGGACGACGGACTCCTTAGCCCATTCAAAGCAGATTTGCAAAAACCCCAAAAGTGGGTGAGGGCAGGGAGCAGATACAGCTCCTGGATGGCAGAGCTGAGTTTGCCCTCATGTGTCCTAAAGAAAATCAAAGCGAGAAGGAAAGGGTGGAGGAAGGCAGGGGAGACAAGAGGTCCCAAAGAAGGAAGACAGAGGTCAGAAGACATCCTTGGGTAAATCAAGGCAAACAGGAAACCCAGAAGACACACCAGAGGCTGGTCTCTGCTATGGGTCACACTGCCTTCAGCCAAGTAGCGCATTAGTCTCTCCTTGTCGAAAACTCCAAATCCATCGTGAACTGTCAGCCCCTCCCACACCTGTACCCACATCCATATGACCTTTGAATCCGTCAGCATCTGAAATAGGGGAAAGAACGCTCTGCAGCCCTGAATCAGACACAGGCGTGCACGCACACGAGCACATGCACACACACAGGCGTGCACGCACACGAGCACATGCACACACGAGCACACACGCTCACCCACTCACCACTCCCAGAGCCAAAGGCCCCTCAGAGATGTCTCAGTCTCTGGGCTCTGATTCTCTGATAGAAATACTCCTCTCCACAGGGGAGGGCAGACACGTCCGATAAGAACTGCTTAGCACAATGCTATATATAGTCTAGGTTCCAACCGGTCTAGAGATTTGGAGCTAGAACTTGGCAGAGAACTATGCTAGATGCTGGCAAGGACCGGCCTCCCCCAGCCAGCCAGCTGAGAGCCTCACCTCCCTGCTGGGGGCAACGAGGGCAAACAGGGTCCTTCCATTTGGACCATTAACACTCTGCACCAAGGGGCATGGGCTTTTGGCTCCAATTTTAGGGAAAATCGACTTCTCTAAAATGTGAAAGGGACCTGCGGGGGCTGAACACCGAGTTCTAGCATCTCTGCAGCTCTCTGGCGGCAAGTGAAAATTGATCTAGTCCTCTCTTCTGGAGAACCTGGGATGGGGGTGTGCAGGAACCCAATGGAGAAGACACAGCAGCTGGCTGAGTTCAAAAAACATCTATCCACTTCCGATGCTTGAAAGAATAAAAGAATGCAGGCAAAATACTTACTGCACAGTGCCAGGCTGCCAGGCGTCTCTTTTTTGTTGTTCCAAATAAATGCAAACGGGTGCACATTATCCCACAGTACCATGGCTGTCCGGCTGTCCTCTGCGCCCCACACCGTCCTCAGCTGAGCCGAATCTCCGAGAGGTTTCCACTTACTGGTAGAGCTAAACTCTTCTGAGTCCTCTGCAGGCAAGAAGCAAAAGGAAGCTGGGTGGGCTCAGCTCAGGGAGCCAACCTCAAGCAATTAATTGCACAGGCTCCAATCGGAGGCCTATCTGGAGTTACAATGTGGCCCTGGGACCATGGCCCTCAGCGGCTGCTCACCATCCAGTGACGGAAGTGAGATGATACGCTGCCCATCATCCTGGAGAAAGGCCAGTACCGGCGGTCCAGGGCGGTCCATCAGCTGTCAGAAAACAAACCCGAGGGACAGCGGAGCTCTCTGAAGTACAGAATCTGGGCTCCCATCATAGCGTAGCTCCTGGACAAAGCGAGATGAACTCAAAGGATCCAACACCCACGTATATATATAATGTTTTTAGGTCAAGTTGCTCTGTATTCAGGCTCAAAAAGACATGACGCAAAGGGGCTGTGCCGCCTGTGCGCTCTGGGTGGGGACTCGTCCCTACCGGCTGTCCGCCGTGACCTCGGTCAGGTCTTCCTGCTCCCTCAGCCTCCCAAGGCCCCGGAGCCACTCCTTGCAGAAATCCCCAGTGAGCCATGCCAGGAGGCCTCTTGGGAAAGGAAGAGGTGCTCAGCGACAGATGTCAGCGCTAGCATCATCTATGGGAAAGCCTGGAGCCGAGAAACGGCACATGGGGAACGGAGGCAGGAAGCTACTGGCCGGCCTGTCCCTCCTCCCCCCGCCCCTGGCCCTGCTCTGCCCCGGACGCCCTTGGGAGGAGAGAGAGGGAAGCCAGGCGCAGGGGACAGGGGTCCAGGGCCGCATCGCGTTGTCCCGCAGGCTCCCAGGCCGACTGCGGCGGGGCGGGGCCGGGCGGGGCGAGGCGGGGCGGGGCGGTCACGCGCCCGCAGCGCAATGGCGCAGAGTCGGGAAAAGCCTAGAACCCTGCGCCGCCATGATGGTGCCGCAGACTTGTCCGTAGCTCAAGGTCCAGAACCTCGCCCAAGGAGGACGCGAGGAAGATGAAGGGGAGAGGGCCAGCTCTGACTCGGGACCACGGGAAAGGGGAAGCGGAAGCAGGCGGCCCAGGGGCTGGGCTTCAGCTTAAGGCCGCAGACGCGGGGCCGCCGGCCTCCCCACGGTGGGCGCCCGCTCGCGCGTGGGGGCCTGGCGCGCTCCTGCTAGGCCCTGCCCTCCCCCAAGAAGAAACCTGCTTTCCGTCCAGGGCCCTGAGCCACAGTGAGGAATGACCAAGGGCCCCATGAGATGTCTTGTTCGGGGCTAGGGAGGGGAGCGCGAGGAGGGACCCTGTTTGTCAAGCTCGACTAAAAATATAAACAGCTGCGTGTTCCTTTCAGATCCCAACATTCTAGGCTCCACAGACCCCTGGTCAGCTACCTGGTGCCCCGCCCCCCCATGTCCAGCAGTGGGCTTCCTGATGCCAGTCCCTTCCTGAAAATGACCCCAGCCTAAGGGTCAGCTCTGAGCCCCGACAAGCTGTTTTTGCTTTTATGTTGACAGAATGTCCTGGCCACTCAGCTGAGCGCGCCATCTCCCTGCTCCCAACACACTGAGTCATCATCCAGAGAGGAAAAAAACAACAAAGCAGCCGTCACCAGGGTCCCCACTGCCGTCGGCTGACGACTCATGGGCTGTCGTCACTCTCCCCGCTGCAGCCCCAGGATTGATGACGGGGGGCTTTGGGGTGCCCAACTCCCCTCCCACAGGATGCACAGGGTCAGGAAGTGGGCAGCCCCTGCTGCTAGGAAAGAGGAGAAACTAACCTGGCATCAAAAGGCTCCCAGGAAGGTGCCCGGGTTAACCCTCACTCTGCCTCCACCAGTCCTCCTGGCTCCAGCTGTGTTCCCGTGGCGTCTTTCCCGTGCCGAGGTTAAAGGGGATTTATTCTAAGGCAGGGGAAAGGCACGACCTGGCAGGCTTCAGGTGCGTGCTGCCTGGTGACCTCCTTCCCTGTCCCTGCTTCGGACACCACTGAAGGTGCACAAGCTCCCTTCTCCCTTGTTTCTTCTCAAGCCAACTGCTACGTTTCTTCCTTAAGTCCCAGAAAAACAGCTGGGTGGGGGAAGGAACCATATTTTCTGCTGGGAACCCATTTGCTTGGTAATATATTAGGCATTTCTTTTAGTAGGTTAGAGTGGCTCCCCCTCACTGACTGAGGACACTAAGAAAGATCAAACGATTCGTCTAAAACCACTCAGTGGATGAGGCAGGGTCAAAATGCAAACCTCTGTCCAAGTGCAATGACCCTGGGCCTTGCCTTCTACAGTCTCCATTCACTTCTGGGTTCTGGAGTTTATTCTGCTGTGAAGATACAACTCATCCCACCTCCACACCCTCTTCAGAAGGAAGGCAACCAAGATAACTGAAGTCTGATCCATCAGTTCCAGCTCCAACACGGAGTCAGCCTCCTGCGTGAAACTGGCCACAGGAAGGGGAATGGTTAATGAGGCAGCAGTGAGCTGGGTATGGGGTAGCTCATGACCCACACCTTGGGGGCAAGAAGACTGGCCACCTGAGATCCCACAGTGCATTAGAAACTTACAAAATTCCTTAAATAGACACGTTTTGGGGACCTACCTCGTTAAGAGGCATTTTGCATACACTGAGGATTGAGAGAAAAAATGCCAAGGCTTTGAAAGACCGGAGTTCTAACCCTGATCAAAACACTTACCAGCCACGGAACCCCCCTCGTTAGGTTATAGTGAGGAATACATGAAGTAACGACCACAAGAGACCTTGACAGGGTACCTGGTAGACAAGCCATTCCACTAGGTACGTATCTTCCTTCTTTCCCTAGCCTCTTGGAGCTGACAGTCTAATAGTTGACATAAGACTTATACATAAAAAACAGTAACACAACTAAAGCAGCACAAGGGAGGAATGGAGCCAGGGGAGCTTGGCCGAAGAGGGCAGGGTGGTGATGAGAACCCCTCCTAGGGGAGGCGAGCAGACAGGGTTCACGGGGACAGTGGCGCTGCCGCAGGTGGGTGCCACAGGAAACACACTAGTGAGAACAGGGGGTGGGAAAAACAAGAACAAGCCGGTCACCTGGTTTTGCTAGAATCCACAGTCCAGTTAGGGAAATTCAGAGAGGCTAGACTATACAGGAACTAAGGCTAGTGACAGGCAGCCTTCGGCAGTGTGCTAAAGGGAAGGGATTTTTATCCTGGAAACGATGAGAAACCATTTTACATTTCTGGGCAAGGAAGACAAGATGGCCGCTGCACGCACGAGGCCAGAGAGGAAGGGACGGGCAGCAGGGAGCCTCACTGCTGGACTGCAGCTGGAACCTCGGCCCGGCAGGGCCGTGAGGACAAGCAGAGAAGAAAAACGGTACACTGGCAGGGCCATCCAAACAGATCCCCGAAGCTGCCACGGACCCCACCCCCTGTCCCTGTGGGGAGACTGCCGGAGGCAGACCTATTTGGGGAACACCAACCACAGATCCAACGCGTCTGAGATGAGCTGCCCTGTCTCTGCCTCCACTCTCCTCCCACCCCCCAAACTCAGCTCTTCCCGGAAGTGCTGTAAGCCTCGGGCTGAGGACAGGCGAGACCCGGCCTGGCGTGAGCAGTGCCCGAGCTGTGGCGAAGCCCGGCCCCACGCCTATAACCCCCACGCAGGACTGTGTCTGAGGCTGGGACGGGGCGGTCCTACCCGGGGGCCATCTTCACTGCGGCAGTCACTACTGTGCCCGCCCCTGCTGCGCCCTGGCCCCCGCTCTGTCATAGCCCCCGCCCCCGCCCCCGCCCCCTCTGCGGAACGGCACAGCCGGACCAGAAAAACCAATGCTACCCTGGCAGAGGCTGGCAAAAACACCTCCAAAATGGCAGGCTTGGGATAAAAGGAGCCCCAAAATATTATCAACAGAGCTAGGGAGAGGAAAGCCAATGCCAAGGGCAGTCAACTGTCAACCACCTCCCAGCTGGGCTCCCCCACATACCCTTCTATACTCTTCCCAAATGTCCTATCTTTGCCTTCAGAAACTTCCTCTCAAAAGCCAGAAAACATAAGAGGGAAAGAAGGGCATCACCCCATCCCCCGAGAGGTCCTGGAGGCCATAGGTGACACCTGGCATTCAGAAGGACATTCTACTTTCTGTACGTAGTTCTTTTCTGTCTTCAAACCTAGCTTCTACCTCCAACTGGGCAAGAGCTAGCCCTCCAGCAGACTGAAATCTTTCATTGCTACGCCATAAGACCCTCCCCAGCTCTGCGGGCCCTGGGGAGCCAGGAAGTATGGTGGCAAGGAAGGGCCGAGAAAGTAGAGCCGTGCCCTCCGTTATGTAATAAGGGCAGTGCTGTCCTAGGCCGGAGACCCAGAGCGCACTGCGTTCCCAAATGCGCAGTCATGGGCGGGGGCCACTGCGCACAATGCAGAGCTCAGAACCCCCTCCCCACAAGCATGAGACCTGCTCCAAAGAAGGGATGAGGTGCTGAGACCCTGATTTTTCGTGTCCCCTACCCCCAACCAGAGGCGCACAGCCTGCTTGTCCTAGTTTTGCCCTCACTCTCATCATTCCCCAGAATGATAAGCCTTCCTAACCCGGGACCTCCAACCTCTCATGGCCCACTGGCTCTCCCCGAAATCCCACCAAATACGCAATTTCGGAGCAACGTCCTGGGGTCGGTCCCCATCCTCACCTTTCCAAGCACCAGGGAGCAGCAGCTTCCAGAAGGCAGGTCCTTCCCATACTGGCTGGGCTCAGCCCTGGACAGCCCCAGACAGCAATGCAAATCTCTTGTCCCCTGGGAGCAGCCCAGAGTCAGCAGGAAGCGCAGGGTGGTGGCAACAGCAGCAGCAGCAGCTCTGCCCTACCTTGCCCGTGTGTTTCCAGGGGAGCCAAGAATTACTTTGCCGCAACACCGAGGTGTGGCTGATTGGAAAATTCCCTTTTCTGACACCAAACTAAAGGACAAATATTTTCTTCCAGTTTGGCCAACCCTCTAGGCACTCATCTCCCCAAGCCTTCCCCCCTCCAAAAAGTTTGGGGTTCCCCAAGCTTCGCTTCCTTAGAGTGCAGGAATAAAAAAGGCACAGGAAGAGGCCTCCACTGGTCAGTCAAAAGAAGGCACACAGAAACATACGCACACCCCTAAACAGATTTTTAGAAAGCTGCTGTGTTTCTCCCCCCTCTCTTTTAAGCAAGTGAAATGCAAATTCAGATTTGATACCTTGCCCTTAGCCAATCAAAAAAAGGTTTTCACCTGCCATGGGCCAGCCCACCAATCAGAGGAAGTGTCTGGAGTGAGAGCCCTCCCCTGGCCAATGGAAGGCCAGCTCAGTCACTTAGTTAATGATGCAGCAGTACAAGGAAGGCCATCACATGTGAACTGGAAGGGTGCCAACATGGAGACACAGGGAGCGCAAGGTAAACAACTTTCCAACGCCAAAAGGATGACATTTAATCTCTAAATGCTAGCTTCCCTTCTCGGCTCATCCGTAAGCCCTCTCAGCTGGCCCTACAGACCCCGGGAGGCTCACTACCTGTCCCCCTAGAGCTCCTAACAAGATGCAACAGTGACTGCGTCACCATTCCCCACTTTTCCCAACTACGCAGTGACAAACCTACCAGCTTTCCCCCACTTCTCAGCCCACACCCCACCCTGCCCACCTGCTCCCCACGGGCCCCAGATTCCTGGGCCGAACATTTCAGTAAGGCAGCCCCCGGGAAACTGCGCTCTGGCCTTCCTCTCAGCACCTCTCCTCCTCACTCCCTACCTTTCACCTGAGAGCTGACTGCGTGGACAGACAGACAGATGCTGACACTTAACCTGGAAAACCAGTCTGCGTGTCTGTCCAATAGAAAGAAATGAGGGTAAAGACTGGGAGGTCAGATGGGACGCTGGGGACAGACAGCCTGCTCCTCTCCTCTTCCCCGGTCAGGTTTGAGCAGCTGACACTAAGGGAAAAGAAATTCAAGTGGGGAAAAAGCCCTCCCTCAAAGAAAAAAATAGCAAAAAGTGAGAAAGAAGGTGAGAAAGACAGAGCGCCCACATACGCAGAGACATCACCCCCAAACCCAGCAAATACGTACGTGGGGGAAGAAGGGGGTTACGCCATCAAGTCCTGAAGCCCATCGGACCACCCATCGTCGCCTGCGCAGACCCAAATCTCGGTCCGGCGGTAAAGTGTCGCAGTCCCGAATGTTCCAGAAATTGGTCCTGTTAATCCTTCCACCATCGCCCCACCACCTCTTGCTCCCACCCCTGCCCCCACCACCCCCCCACCTCCTCCCCACGGGAACCGCCCGTGCCACCTTGCGTGTCACCTCCTTAGCCTGGGCTACCCAGAGGCCTCCAGCCCCCAACAGATTTCTGAACGCTTGGCAAGTGAGCTGGCAGAACCTGGTGCCCGGTGTTGCTATGACTTGTTTCTTGATTTCTCTCTCTCTCTGCTGCAGCACGGCTGTTGCTAGCAGACCTATCGACAGAGCGCTCTCTCCCTCTCCCTCTCCCTCTCTCTCTCTCAGCTCTGTGACGCAGATCTAAATTCTCCAGTCTGCTCCTTGTGTTGCAAGAGCAGAACTGCAGCTTTTCCCCTGGAGAGCCTGAGGGCAGTGCCAAGGCTGGTCAAACAAGGCAAAAAAAAAGTTGGGCCTACACTCCGCTCCCTGGTCACACTTTTCTGTCCAATTTTTACCCTGCACCTCACTGCTCTGGGGCATAGAGGGCCTGGTCCCTGCAGGCTCACACCTTCCCTGAGGGCTTTCCAGACACAGGACTGGCTTAACTCTTTGAGTGACGGTGCCCACAAGGTGGACAGGGCTGTCCCACACTAAATGCTGGGTCATCTTTTCTTGAGCCATGGGAGTGTCTCCCAGCCATAAGGAAAACATGGTCCTCACCCTGAGCCCACCGTCCTGTTAACTCTTTCTGCCACAGAGAAGTCCAGATCTACAGCCGTAGCTGATTTGTGTTGTTTTCTGCTTTTTTGGCCGTCAACCAGGACCTTTTTCTCCCTGGAATTTCCTAAAGACAAAAAGTGTAATTAAAACATTGCCTGCTTATCCCATGAGTAAGATCCTTCTATTAGGGCAGGAACCAGACCAAATTGAACTGTAGCCTGAGGAATGGACAGTAAAACCACCTGGATCTTTATTCTTCCTGAGCTCAGAGCTATAGGGCCTAGGTAGATGTGTCCAGTCACTTCTCACAAGGCACCTGTGCCACACCTACGTCCCAGAGACCCAGGTTGCTGAGTCATTTGTTCCCAAGAAGATCCTCTGACAACATGAAAAACAACAAAACAGCAACGGCCAAGCCTGGACCTTGAGCGGCCAACGACTTGGTTCTTCTCTCTGGGATGGGCAGCCAAGTGAGATAGCATCCACCAGCCACCCCCACTGCCCCTGCGGTGGCCAGGCACGGGCATTCACACGGCTGCAAGCTCTCTCAGGGTTGGCGGGGGTGTCCCACCAATGCTCTGGAGACTGCTGAAGACTGTTTTCCGATGCTGACAGGTCTCCACCACACCAAAGCATGTAGCTCCCTGCCCCCGGGCCTAGAAATGTTTTAAAAAACAGCTGCGATGCTATCACTGGACCCTGTATACCTAGACAGACCCAGGGAGTCTTGGGTCCCACACTGCTACATCCAAAGGATGCAGACCCAAAAGGATTTTTGACAACCAGTCGCACCGCATGAGCCTAGACCTAACCGGAAGTGAGAAAAACACTGAGGACCTGAGGCAGCTGACTCATAAACTATATTACATCAAGTACGTTGCAATTCCCTGGAACATGGCTGTAAAGAGAAAGGCCAGGCTACCTTATCCCATACCGTGCTTCCCCAGCAGCCTTCTTTAAGCAACCACCCTGGGCCGAGCTTTCACTCAGCAGAAAGAAGACCACTTGGAAGACAACCATGGCACTCCATGGTTTTAAAAGAAGCCCAGAGATCTGTGCCAGGCTCCTGGCAGGGGGGAAAGTGCTTCAAATTCACACCTTCTGGGCTCCAGGGTAGAGCATGCCAATAAAGAAGTCACCTACTGGTCTGATGACCAAAGGAATGTGGCCTTGATGGCACTAAAGCAAGTCCCCCAGAATGGTCCTCTGCCTACTTAAATACCATTTGCCGTGGTTTCCTTTTCCATGGGAGAAAAACACGCCTAAGTTCATGTCAGGACATTCCTGATTTATCCAAGAGCCCAGGATCAAATAAACAAAGGGCTCTGAGCACTGCCAGGGAGCCTCCTGCTTCAGGACAGAGCACTGGAGGGAAACGGCTCAGCACAGAGCTGGCCCATCACCCGGGGAACCTGGTGAATGACGTGGCTGCTCACTGCCATGGCGATGGAGATGTCACGGGTGGGTGGAAGTGAGAGAGAAGAGGCAAATAAGTCATAAGAGACGGAGCAAGAGCAAGTGTAGGTCAGGAGGGCCATACATAGCCACAGAAGTTACAGATGCCGACTGTGGTCACTGAGTAAATGCAAAGAAGTTCCCCATCTCAGGGGCTCAGCCGGGACCAACTTGAAAAGCACTAGGACAGCACTATGTCTCGGAAGGCTTTGTTTGATTTCACTTTTCATCTAAGTCCTTTCTTCTTCCTCCCACAACCGTGCCACTGTTCTTACAATTTTACTAGGATTGAAACAGTCATTTTAGGTGCTTTTGCCCAATTGTAGCTTTCTTCTAATTAACCTGATTCTGCCTGGCACCAAGAACAGAACCACCCAAATGGGATGACCAGGAAGCAGAAATGAAATTTGCTTCCAAAAACAGGGGAGGATGTTTACTTAGCAAGCACGCTCGATCCTACAAGGAAGCAGTTTTACAGGGTGTTGCAGGTGGTATTTGATTTTGGGGGTCAGGACAACTTCTGAGCGAGGAGAAGGTGCGGGCTCCTCCTGGCCGCACTCTGGGGCCTGTGGAGGCTGGTCAAGGCAGGGCTCCCGTTCAAACCCAGCAGGTCACTGGCTCTGTCCGGCTGCTCGGCAGCGACAGGCCTCGGCAGCTAGCCCCGTTCTCCAAACATCGCGAGCTCTCCGTGGCCTCTGACGGATCTGGGTCAAAACTTTGCAATGCCAAAGACGAAGAGTTATTTTTCTGTAAAGGGAATGAGCTGAACTTTTACCCAGCCCTTGTCCAGGGTTTGGAATGCAAGCACCCTGTAATTGCCACAAACGCCGGCCCAGCGGGCATCAGCCAGGAGAGCCGGCTCAGAGCGGGCCTCTGTGTCTTCAGGTTTCCTTGTTAGGACCCACTCTACAGGGACAGGCCCTTTACTTCAGGGAAGAGACTGTTTCTCTCGAGGCAGGGGAGCTGTGCAGGGGACTGATCCCAAACTCCACACAGTATCAAGGGCTGGAGTGGGTGTTCTAGGTAGACGAGGCAGTGGTCCGGTCTCAGGAGGAGCGGAGACCCAGATCCACAGAGACATGGCGTTTCCGTTCACCACCTGGGAGGGGGCAGGCGAGGCTAGGAACTTATGTACGATGTTCCCGTTAGTTGCTAAGCCAGCTTGCAGCATGGAAGGCAAAGACACAGGCCACCACCTTCAAGACATACCCATTTTATTTGAGGACCCTACAAGCATTCTGAAATTCCCATTTTTTGATATTTCAAAAACCTTCTCTTTAAAAGCTAAGACTTCATTTTCCAATTGAAATATATTAAAATTATTGTTTGGGCCCTGGCTGGTGGCACAGTGGATAAGGTGTCAGCCTGCGAACCCAAAGGTCGCTGGTTCGATTCCCAGCCAGGGCACATAACCAGGCTGCAAGCCAGGTCTCCAGCCAGGTCCGTGGCTGAAGGCAGGTGAAAGGCAACCATACATTGATGTCTCTTTCCCTTTCTGTCTCTCTCCCTTCCCTACTCTCTAAAATTAATAAATAAAAATCTAAAATAAAAATTAAAAAAAAAGTATTGTTTGGGTTCTCAAGGTAGCCCACAAAAGCCTACTTTAGCCATGTCAGGAAGTCACAAACTCCAATGCCTACTGGCTGGCAGGTGGGTGATAAATGCGAAGCCCTTGCGGGAGGGGCAGGGATGTGCCAAGTGGAAGCAATGGCCCCTCCACCCAGCCAGCCCTTCCCCAGCCCTACCTACTGAGGGCCAGCTGGGAAGGGAGACCCCAGGAGGCCAGCTCATCCAGTTTTGCGGGAGAAGGCAGAAATCCAGATCTCTTGTATGAAACTCTTGATCTTGAAACACCGTCCAAAATTTTAAAAGCCAAAACGTACCTACAGACTTTCCAGTTTGTTGTCTCTGTGGTAATGGGTTCAAAATAGAATACATTTGCAATGAAGAAAATAAAAGCAGGCACTGCCAGAGTGAGAATTTAAATAAAAGGAACACAGAAGAATATGACAGAGTAGAGAACTCTACCTCTCAGAGGCTGCTGCTGGAAGAAAGAATGATAGGAAAATAAGGGACCTTCACAACCCTCAGCTCAACGCTTGTCACCCTGCTCTGTGTCAAGGGCTGCAGATAGAGGGGTGCTTCAGAGTCCTTTTTAAATATACACGATACTGTTAAAGTGCTAATATCTGTGCCCGGCCTGACCCGGCAGGAGAACTACAGAGGCTCCCACTTGCGAGGTGCTGCTCTGGACACGCTCAAAGGGTCGGTTCTGGGCTTTGTGGGTAAAATCGGAAGGGGTTATCATAATCCAGTCGCCCATCCCCGGCCCAGGGCCCTCCACAAACCCCACTATGACCAGCCGTGGTGTGGTCTAGTCTCCCTGTGACTCGGTAACTCCTATGTCACCTTTGTAGGTCTCACAGCTGGAACATAACTGAAGTGAAATATCTCTCTAGGTCCCTCTCGACTAATCCTCTGGAGCCCACAGAACAAGACTGTTTCCCTATAGGCTTTCAGATATTTTAGGATAACTTTTACAACCACAAGTTTTTAGGCAAACAAGGAGGTACAAAAAGGGAAATGAAAAAGGAGGTTGGGGGTGGGGGAAAGCTGGGGAGAAATATTCTTAAAATAGCTGATCAAAAATTAACAAGCCCAAGGAAAAGAGGAAGAGATATATCCATTACGTATTCATGAGAAAGAGGCACCCTGAGCGGAAGAAACAGCTGAGTGAAGTAAGAGCCAAAGGAAGGGCCCAGGGTCCGCACAGGCAGGAAGAGAACCACCACAGGACTAGACAGTTCCCAGGGTCAGCCACCAGGCTGTGCCAGCGATCTAGGGCCAGCTGCTTAAAGCCTGGGACAGGGAGGAGAAAATGGCATACAACCCACACTTTTGTATGGGGCATTCCTTTGGCTATCTGGGGGGAAAGGGTTTTATTTTATAAATGTTATGGGTTTTTTATATATTCTGCATACAAATCTACTTGCCAGTTAAAGTACTGCCTGCATCTTCTCCCCTCTGCTTTTTCTCTCTTTTACTGGCATCTTTTGGTGATCCGAAGTTCCTCATTTCAATGTCAACCAACTTATCAATCATTCCCTTTACAGTTAGTGCTTTTGGTGTCTTCCTGGAAAAAATGTATGGCCAACAAAGGTTATGTGGATATTTTATGCTACCTTGTGGATAAAGTTTTGTCTTAACTTGCACAGTTAAATTGATGACCTCTCTGGAATTTATTTTTGTGTGTGACGCAAGGCGGTGGTCAATATTCATTTATTTACTTGTGGATATCTACTGTCCCAGTTTATTGAAATGACTGTCTATTCCCTCCTGCTCAGCAGGGTCCCCTCTGTCATAAATCAGGTAGACAAATAGGTCTATTATTGAATACTAGTCTTAAATTGAGTGATATAGCACAAGGATTCATCTATGAGTAAAAATTTTAAAAATGTAAATCAAAGAGCCCAGTTGTGCAAAAGGAGTTCAATGTGGACCGAAATAGTCTGAAAGGAGGGCTCTAACCTAAGCCTCTCAGAAAAACTAGAATAAGCAGGAATAAACAAAGGAAAAGCAACTCAAGCTATGGAACAGGTAGCAAGAAAGAAAAGAGGCAGAGGTAAAAATTAGTCTTGTTTTTTGTCAATAGTTAACACAGTGATCAAGAGGAGACTTATACTGTATAAGAGACAATCTTCACCCAAATCCTGAATATATACTTCTTAGCTATGTGACAGCAGACAAGTTAGCTCAGACTTTCCAAGCCTCAGTTTCCTAATCTGCAAAATGGGGACAATCTCCCTCACTGAGCTGTGCACATTAAATAGGTTAATTGATGTGCATACGCCCCCTACCACAGAGCCTAGCACTGTAACTACTCATCAGACTTAATAATTCCACAGTGAACAGGCAGACTATCAGGGCACTCTTGCTGTCCAACAGACAGTACACAAGTACACACTACTTACTGCACAAAGATAATATATAGACTCTAAAATGAGACAGGTTTGAATCTAAATTCTAGTACAGCTTCTTTACTAACATACAGGCTCATAACTTACTTGATCTAAGTTTCTAGTTTCAGCTCCCTCCATTCTTCCTAGGAGTTCTCTTGGGGAGGATGTCATGAGGTACATAAGCACTGAGCACCATACCTAATATTAAGTAAAACTTCACTGATGCCGGCTGTCACTGTGATGACAATGACAATGAACAACAGATGATGGTGACTTTGTGCTTGGTACCCTACGTGGCACTGGAAGAAAAGGCCTGCTAATAACACCAGGAAAAACCTTTAGTACTTGGTATTCTCAGTCTTCCTTCGAAGTGCTAACCAGGCCCAACCATGCCAACCTTCATATTGATAGGACTAAGCAGACAAGATTAAGTGTGTTCGGATGGCAGGCCCATGGCAGAGGAGGAGCTTGGAGAAAGACAGTTAGAGGTGCCAAGTAAAAGCCAAATTGCTGGGTCAGTCAAACACTTGATAAGAAAGAAGAAACAAAAAACACAGACTACAAATATACATAACCAGAAAAAGTCTGAAAATGTACTGGGTCCAGGGGGTCAGAACTGTGACTCGTAGATTAAAGGTCTGATGGTATTCCTGGGGAGAAGGTTCCTGAAGGACAGTGTCATCAATACTTCAATCAATGATAATGACCACGGTACGGTCAGCCCTGAAGACCGCAGCTCGCCAGTCTCCTGGAACAACTGTGCCAGAGCCACTTTTTTCCCATCAAGTCCCCAACAGAAGAGACTATGGCACGTACACCCAGTTTGCTGAGCTTAAGTGAAACAGGGCCCAGCAGTAACAACAAACACTCCAAGGACACAATGCAGCGCCACGTGCCAAATGAAAATCCAAGAGACAAGGGCCAGGACAGCCTGTGCTGGAGGGTAGGTCCTGGCAAAGGTGAGATGCAGATGCAGACATGGAATGCCGCCTCAGACCGGGAGCTGGAGCCAGGCGGCAGGCAGTGGGTGGCCTGGCAAGTGCTGGCCCCAAGCACACGGGACTCCCATGACTGCACAACGGGGAAGATGAGTGAAGGCCAAGTCGAGATCTGAATGCTCAACACAAATGGAAGCGAACCCCGGCACTCACAGAAACTCTGCACGGGATACGCCCAAGGGCAGCACAGTGACGGCAGAGCTGCAGCCATGTTTGTTTGGGGGTAAAGGCAGGCCCGGGATAGGGGGCTTGTAAGTAAATGCTTTTCCTAGGCAGGCTGAGCCAGTCTGCCACTGAGGCCACAAATCCAGGCTCCACAGTGTCCTGCCCAGCTAGCTCCCACCACCTCCTGGGAAAGGGAAAGAGGCCAAAATGTCTATCTTGTCCCAGGCCACTGGTCATTAAATCTAAGTTCCTGCCCCAGCAGAAGTTAGCCTCGAGCAAAACTCAGGCTACAATGAGACTGGCACCTGCTATTCCCATGACGGGCTAGGCTGAGTGAACACGCTCACTCCGACAGTCAAAGCCCGGGGACCAGCGGCTTCTCGTGCTGCCCACAGCGCAGAGGGACAAAGTCTTCTTGCGACCCAGGGAGTAAGCCAATGTGCCTCTTGGCAGGCTGCTTTTGAAATGCTGGCCTTGTCAACGGGTGGAAATAATTGCCAGAGAGATGGAGTGTGGCTGGGCCATGTGAGTCGGCCTGAAGAAAGCTCCACACCATCCCTGCACGCTGGAACCTGCTTTCTGTGCCAAAGCAGATGTGGCCGGGGAGGGTCCGGTCTCGCTGTTCGCCCCCCAGGCATGGCCTGGGACCCTCAGGTGGTACGGCAGCTCTCGGGGTTCTTGCTTTTGATCACAGAGTGCATCTCTGGGCAGGAGATGTTTTTAGGGTACAGAGAACCTGGGCAACTGATGACTCATACTGACCTCTGTGTGGCCACGTGAGCCATGTGACTCAAAAATGGAGTTTGTTTCCTGCCTCGGAACAAACTACTGCTTCGCTTAGCTGAGTCAGATCTAGACAGCAAGAATCTCAAATGACTTGAGCCTTAATTTCCATATTCCCCGCAAAGCAGGGTACACCTGTGCGCAAACCCACAGCCGAAGGGGAAGAGGCAAGACACTGGGGCCAGCGGGCACGGCTCCCAGCAAAGTATCAGGCACTGGAGCCGCGACAAGGCCTCTGGGGCTCGGGTGGTGGGAGGGGGGCTAGGGGCAGTCTAAAACATCATAGTTAATGCCCTACTTGGGGCAATATTTATAATATATTTTATAGTGTTTTCATCAAATGAAACCTTGACGAAATAAGGGTCCATAAAACCTTTGATGACGTAAATGCAACCTCTGCTTACAGAGAGCTACAGAGTTGGGGGGTGGGTTGTTGATTAGAATCTTGGGGGTGAGAGGCAGTCCTGCGATTGATTAATTTACAGAGGGAAGGTGTTGGAACAACACTCTAGAAGGTTCAGCTCTCTGAAGCCCTCTGGGATCGACAAGAGGCCTTTATTCTCAAGTCAGGGGCTGGCACAGCCTCTGGGGCCAATATTCTCTCCCCAAAACTAGAGCAGTGGGGAGAGCTTGGCCTGAAGAAACGAAACCCTGTACTGAGGCTTTCCCCCAAAGCCATGTAGTCTGGGGTGAGAGGAGCACCTACCACTCTCCGACACCTCCCTCAGACAACTTCAAAATCTTCAAGGGTCAAGGTGAGTACTGAGAAAGCAAAGTGAGGCCCTACAATGGGCATTTATTTACTCAAAAATATGTATTTATTTGGGGACTTGGGACTCTACTAGGAGGTCAGGTGGTTCCTTGATCCCAGCCTGGACTGCCCCCAGCCCAAACCAGGCAGCTGGAATCCTGCAGGCCACCTGGCCGGGTCCTGGCTTCTGGACATGACTCTGTGCTCTTCTGGAGCAGCAGCCTTGGGGGTGGGGTCACCTGCAGGCCGAGGGTACTGGCACCAAGAAGCTTCTGGGAAGGCTGACGTAAATAAAAGTACCGCTCATGCTGTGCTTCCAAGAGCCCCAAGTCACCAGAGGGCTGGAGGACACAGGATAGGAGGAGCTCAGATGGTGAGATAAGCTGGGAGTCCCCAGCCACTTCCCCAGAGAGGCCCTTTCGGAACAGCCACAGAACACCCTTGCTGGCAAGCCCCTCCCAGGGACCTCGAGGCCAGGCAAAAGCACCCACAGTGAAGTCACCACGGTTCCGGCCCCAAAGAGAAACACCCAAACCCATCCAGATGGAACAGGATGATCTGCCAGAGGGAGCCTTTAGGGCCCAGCGTCTGTAGAGGCCATGTGGCCTCCCCTTCCCCCAATATCTGATAGGCCTGGGGCTCAAGGCCAAGGTGTGGGGCCTTGAGTCGGTCACTTCTCTCTCAGCCTAGATTTTCTCCTCTAGAAAGTAGGGCTAATAAGCTATTTGTACCCTTGTGTTGTTGTAAGGACTAAATGAATCCACACAAGTGAAGCACTTGGTAACACTGCCCAGTACACAGGTGTTCGGTAAGAGGCAGCTATTACTATTGTTTTTATTTTTAGTGTCCCTGTGTGGTGGCCACTCGGCTCGCCTATTAGCACCGCCATGGCCCCACAGAAGCTTGCTACCTCACAGGACGCCCGTCCTCCTACCTCACATCCTCCACAGCTCAAACGGCGGGCAAAGGGCCCAGCTTCACGCATCGACTCCGGCCTCCCAGTCACCGTTACCCACTAGCCCCAGGGCTGTCCTCCGGAGCGCCACCGAGTGAGACAGATACCCACATCATGTGACAGTTATTTAAATACACAAACCGTGCCATCCAACCCCCTCCGCCAAAATTCAGCAGGCGCCGGCCTCTAGCAGCACCACCATCTTCCTCCATCAGGAATCTCACTCACTTTCTCCCCTTGGTCCCCTCCATGTGGCTGCCTCGCCTCTCCACGCCCACCCTAACCGCCCCCCACACCCTGTTTAAACCTTGCAACGGTGCCTTCGTCAGCACTCCCTCAGTTGTGATCTCGGGAATAAATCAATAAACCATTGCTGATTATTGCTACATGAAAAACACTAAACCAGGCGCTCTGACATTCACATATACTGTATTTCTCCACTGATCTGCTCAATTTCCCTGAGCTGCAACTCGCACCCTTTCTGACCCCGGAGCTCACCTGCTCCGTTCCGATGCTCACTGGGGGGATCCTTTCCCCCTGGCCAACCTCCTGCAAGAAGAAGTCCTTTTGCCACCACCGACTCTGGACTAGAATCTGAGGCCCTGGTTTCTCCTAGACAATGCAATATGAGTATATTCCACCTTCATCCCCCATTCCTTCCCAGGCCAGGCTGATGACAATCCTGCAGGCCACACGTTTGCCACAATGATTGTTCTGCTTTCTCCAGATGCCAACAACACGTGTAACCCCATGTTATGATTTAGAGACTGATAGTATTCTGTCCTGTCTCATCACGTGTGCTCGTCTGGTGCCTCCAACTAGTCTGAGCTCTGCAAAGACAGGACCCAGACAAGCCTTAGAATTCTGCTTCATTCTTCCCAAGCCAAGCTCCCAGCAGCACTCAGTCAATACTTGCTGACTGGCTGACTGGGCTAGATTAGGCCTCCCTGTCAACACAACCACCCCAAGTCCTTGAGAGACACACACTGCCAGGCTTCCCTGGTCTGAATCCCTTCCTTGCACGCACTGCTCCTCTCCTTCCTGTGATCTAGATTTGTAAAACATGAATTGACTCCTCTTACTCCAGCTTCTGGAAAGGGCCCCCAGGCAAGTATCAAAGGGACGCCTGGATCTGCACCTTCACAAACACCAGCACCAGCGATCACCTCCCCCTCCAGTTGGAGGATGGATGCTAAAGGTGGCTTGCTCTGGTGTGAAACAATGCAATGTCAACTCTGAACCCTGGGGACTGGTTATGCAGCTTCCTCCTCCATGTGGCCCCACGGGAGGCTGAGAATGGAGTACAAAGAAATCAAGTTTCCTCATCTCATAGGTGGGAAGACAAGGTCCAGAGAATAAAGACCGGACACTAATAGCTCCTCTGGCTACTAACTAGGTCTGGGCTAAGGAAAGCATGGAAGGCCTTCCTCACCTGATACAGTAGCAGACACAGTGGAAAAGGGAACAAGGGAGTGTCATCCACAGGGCTCAGGAGGTAGGTGGAAAGGTGGCCTTGCCTGCCTTCGGGTGCTTCCTAGGGTGGGATCGAGACCTTGTTGTTATTATGAACGTGCACCAACCAAGGACAAGCCTTGTGCTAGCTTAGCTCTAGGCACTTCGAGGATACTGGTGGGCTCCCAATGGAAGCCCAGGGTCCTGATACAAGAGAAGTGGTGATTGCACAGAGAGGGCCTGGAGTCCTTAGGAGGCTATTCTGGGTACTGGCTCTAGTTAATCAACAAGCTCTTACCAAGTATCTGTGATTCTCCTAAATACTTCCCACACCTAAGACAACGCCAGGCACACAGTGTTTATTGATGCTGCTACTGAATCCAGGACAGGAGGAGAATCAAAATTAAATACAAGATATGGTTCATAAGCAAAGGAGTTCCGAAAATAGCTTCCAGAGCTAACATGATTTGGGAACAGTTATAAAACAGCCTGACTGCAAGGGAGCTGTGTGTGGACCTGGACCACATCTCACAATCCTTTATGCCACCACGATGGCATGTCCATCACAGCAGTCGTCTGCCGGCTGAATGGACAAATGAGCACAGGAATGGAGACACTGTACAACTTCTTTGGGGCCTACTTCTAAATACCCAAAATGGCAAGGTTTACCTCTCATTTTCAGAATTATAAAATGCCCAGACACTGATTGACCGGTTCCTCCCATGAGCATACACCCTGAGGTATTGTCACCTTTGTGCAGGAAATGCCTCGATGGGCCCCTTCCTACAAACTGCTCCCGACATGAACCTCCCACCCCACACCTGGCTCCCCTGGCTCCTTTAACTCTCACACACAGAACCAGAGAACATGTTAAAAAGTAGCAGGGACTCTTGGTGAGTGAACTTTGCTCCTTGGCCAAGATGTGAAAGGCACACTACACCACAGAATGCATCCCTCCTCCTGCTTATCTGCAACCTACTCAGGCCCAAGCTGGACTCTGGCCAGTTGACGTCCAGGACCTGGCCATCTCCCTGGGGCCCATAGGAGGGGTTCAGACAGAGGCCACCTCCCTCTCCCACAGCCCAGACCTCTGCTGACCCCCAGCTTTGGGATTTGAGGAACAGTAGAAATGAAGTCTTCATTTGGTCTATAGCCCTATCAGGGGTCTGTCTGGCTTCCTCCCAAGGTTGCCTGTGGCCTCAGTCCTCAGTCCCACCAGACATGGGTGTTCCCTCATCCTCCTCCTGAGACAGCCTTCAGATGTGGTCAAGCCCCCAAACTAGAATGGCCCTTGCCTTTTAGCTGCCCAAACACCATCTCAATGGCATAAACATGGGCCTCAACATCCATCAAGTGCTAAACACTCACCAGGCCTGAAGCTCGGCCCTCTGCCAGGATCATAGCTCCCACCATCCTCAGGATGGTGCCATGAAGCCCAGGTTCTCTCTGTCTCCAAAGTACAGGTTAGGAACCAGGCGACTTGCAAAATACCACAGCCAGCCACGGGACCTTAACCACCAGACAAGGCAAGCTAGCAACAATATCCTCTTAGGAGACTTCCCCACAACCCCCTCCCCATTTCCCACTTGACAACCTCTCATATAAAGGTGGGACTAACCACATTTCCTTAAAAAAAAAAAAAAAAAGACAATCACACATGTGACTTTGTTGTAAATAAGTATTTTTAAAATAAGTTTTTACTACTGACTCATTCAAACAAGGTGTAATGTATGTGTAACTCTCATAGTGTGCTAAGTAGTTTTACTGCAATTAGCCAGTCGACCCCACCCCTCAAGCCTTGTGAAGTACAGACAAGGAATGGTTCCGACTTTGCAGATAAGCAAATGAAGAAGTGAGCAGCACTGGCCAAGATCGCCCAGCCAGTACGCAGCAGAGCAATAAACTGACCCCACAACTGACTTTCAAACGTTAACTCCTGGGTTCTGGGTGGGACAATGGGGCGGGGCCGGGGACTCACGAACACTCACACATACTGGCTGTGTGACGGGTGCCAAGTTCATTAACCTCATCTTGTCGCAAGTTCTTCATCCATAAAACAGTACTAACAACAACGGTGCCATGGGGTGACTACGAGGGTTAAATGAGAAGGTGCGCAAAGTACTTAGCACAGTGGCAAACACATAGTAAACACTCATTAAGAGGCAGTTGTTTTTATGAAACACCACTGCCCAGGCAGGAACTATGGTGGCTCCTAAATGCTCTAATTACCTTTACATAGAGGAGGCCGGATGGAAAACTCTGTATGCAGCAGGCACTTAGCACAGGTTGGCCTAAAGCAACTTCACCCAGCCGCCCCCGAGCAGCTGTGGCCGAGGCTCCCGGCACGACAGGCCCGGTCACGGAGACCCAGCCAGGGCCGAACTGCTGCGCGGGCCCACCGTGGCCAGGACCTGCCGTCTCCTGCTGGGGAGGCCAGGCCAGGCTCCCGATCACGCGCCCCCCCGCACCAGCAGCAGCGTCTGCCCGGAGGCACCGTGGGCCGCGGGGCGACAGCTCGGCGCTGCGGGTGTGGCCGCACACAAAATGGCCGCTGCCGGTGGCACCGGCCCTCGTGCCCACACCTCCCTCCGCCGGGCTCCCGGCTCTGCTCCCAGGGCTTGGGAACATGCCTGTCCTTGGTGAGAAGAGCAAATAACAGCTCATGGCCTACTTCCAGCAACCTCACTGTGTCTCGCTGGAAGATTAAAATAATAAACACGCAGACGTCCAGAGGCTGGAGAGTGAGGGGGAAATGACGTGGCAGCCGAGCCACTGCACACGGACTCACGCGGCACGGGCCGCGCGGTAACCTGGCAACCTGAGAAAGGTGTGCCGGGCGAGGGGGACCAGGCACACGCGTGCCGGCGCTGCAGGGGCCTGGCTGCACCGGGGAGGTGGCGCAGGCCGGCCAGGCTCCGGGCGGGCGGGGACAGCGGACAGCACGCTGCCTGCCCGCACAGCTGTGCCTCCCAGCCCTGCGTCCCCTGTGCCACCTAACCCGTCACCCTGCTAACTCAGGCTCTCTCTTCTCCAGTCCGGTCCGGATTCCCGACCAGTTCCATCCCTGGAATCCTGGACCATCGCGTACATCCTTCCCCTGGTCTGGAACCTCCCGTGGCTCCCCAGTGCCGCAGTGCGGCATTCTCCTAGCATTCAAGGCTCCCAGCGCCTGGTCCCCACCACCCGCTCCAACCTCACTTTCCTGTGGGCTCCCAAGCTACACCCTGCCTGCCTCACTGTCACTTCCCTACACAGCCCTCTTGTAGCCTCCACGTGGAGGAAGCCTTCCCTTCACTTGGCCCAGACTCAGGGTCACTTTTCTCTTAACACACATTTGCCGAATGCTTTTCATGCACCAGGCACTTGAGACCACAGGAACAGTGAGATATCTCCTGCCCACAGTGAGCTCCTGGTTGGGGGCCAATCAAAGCTCATCAATAGGACACCAATGTGGTGGGTAATCTAGGATTAACAAAGACAGAGCATTTGCTATGAGCCCTATACTATTTCAAGCCTTTACAGTCTCATTTAATCCTTTCAAAAACCCTGTAAGACACATGCAGTTCACACCAGCCAGTCCCATTTTATAGATGAGGAAACTGATGTATAACAAAGGTCAGGTAAAACTTACTTAAAATTATACTGAGGAATAAACTCACATGGACACTGGGCATCCCTGGCAGAGAGGCTGATGTGGGCTTTGAGGCCCGGCTGGGCAGTGAGAGGTGACCCCTGTCATGGGTAGAACCAAATGCAGGGATGTCCATGGCCACAGTACCTTTCTCTACATGCTAAAGACATACCCTAGAAGCGCATACTTCCCGCATGGAAAAGAGATGTGTGCGGGGGGCAGGTGCATCACCCAAGGCTGCCCTCCCGCATGCTAGGAAGAAAGCGGGAGGGGACGATGTGTGTATGAGCAACAGCAAACTGCTATAATGCAAGGTGATGGAAACCCAAACCCACAGCAAACCCACTCAGCACCTACATTTACCCCAACCACTCAGTGGGGAACTTAACCCCAGAGCACTGAGGGATCAGAGTTGCCAGCACCCTGCCTGCTGCACAAGCTAGGGAGGAGAATCTCTGGGGTGTGTCGAACAGCCTCTTCCTTCTGCTCCCGCCTGTCTGGGAGCTCCTGCGTGAGACGCCATGAGTACCTGCCAGCCAGGCTGCCTGTATGCCTGTGCCAGGCCAGCCTCTACCATACCTGGGAAGGGCTGGGGCGGGAAGCTGGCACGACTCCGCTCACAGGTGGGCGCAGGGCGTTGGAGCCCCTCCACCTGGTGGTGCGCCTCCTGCTCACACCCCTGGGGGTACAGCCTTAGGATCTGGCACAGCAATATGGCTGGGGTGGTGTGGGGACTCGCTGCCCCTTCAATCCAACCCAGGTGGCCTTTCCTTGTCCTCTTCTCTCATAGTAGAAGTCTGATCCAGGGAGTCCCAGGCCCCATTCGGGCCACCAGGGCAGCCTCCACCCTGCTGCACCTCACCCAGGTGACAGGTCTGCCTCTCACCAAGCAGAAGGGGCCTTCCCTCCTCCTCATCCTCCCGTTTCTTCCTGAAACTGGCTGGCATGTAAGCTCATGAGGACAGGGACTTCTGTCGGCTTTGTAAACTGCTGAATCCCCATGGCCTAGTATAGTGCCTGGTATACAGTTGGCACTCAGTAAGTACTTGTAGAAGGCATGAATTATCATCTTCTCCACCTTACAGACAGGAAAATACATCCATTTCCCCAAGCTATGCAACCAATATATGGCAGAACTAAGAAGCATACCCAGCACTTCCCAGGTACACCACACATCATATCATGCAATCAACTGACACTAATATTAACTGCATGCCTGACATGGGCAAGATGCTTGGGAGAACACAGATGACCCTCACAATCAAAACTTTACTGGGGGCCTATTATGTACCAGGTGCTGGGGGGCACAAAGGCATGGCCTTTAAAAAAATAAAAGCTGTGGGTATACACACATATGCATGTATGTGAGGGCATATGGAAATATGTACTATTTCTATAAACAGAAATATCATGCATATATGCAAATATACACATAAATTCTTTTATGCCATCAGGCAGTACGGATGGGCGCAAGACGGAAAGAACTAGCGGACGGATGCAACAGAAGGTACAAGATTCCCTGAGGGCAAGAGGTCCTACAAAGGGAATAGAGGCCAGGCCGTTCTGAAGAATCCAAAACCTTCAATAAAGTGAAGGACCTAAAGCAGGACGATGTGCAGAAAAGCATGAAGGTAGCACCCAGTGGGCTCGGAACAATTTGCAGGAAAGTTGGACTGGTCTAAGGTTTTTCGTCCTTGTTTATTTTTGGAAATTTTACACCTCCATTTTTAACTGTTTCATCCTCTGTACCTAACATTGCTGTTTTATCGGAGAAAAAAAAAGGGGGTGGGGGTTTCATCGCAATAAAAAAAAAAAACATATATGTGTGTGTGTGTTTTATTAAATGCTGCTCAAGTTCAAGCTCATTGTCCTACAGATGAGAAACTGGAACCCCCCCTGGTCCCAGAGCTGGCCTGCAGTGGAACGGGCAAGACGGCCCCGGTCTCCGGGCTGCCTGTGAGCTGCCTGGGACACTCACATCATACAGGGCGTAACTCAGGCGCAGAGGGGGTGGTCCGGGCCCCCGGGTCCTGACCTGTGACACCAGGCTCTCAGGGTCACAACTAGGACACGACCAGCACATTCAGGCCTCCACAGCACTGGTCTTCCCTCCCGCTGGAGAAGCTGCAGAACTTTTTCTGCTGGACGTCATGAGTTGTTTGTCGGTTTTCTTCCTGCTTGGCTTGTTTTGCAATGAGGAAGAAGCTATTCCTCCTGGCAAGCCTGGGTGACCCAGAAGGGCAGCAGTCCCCTCCCCGAGCAGCGGAGGCAGCCAGCTCCAACAGGGAGAAACCGGATCCAGGATGCCGCCTGGTCAGCAGCTGACCGCCCTGCTGGCCCCTGCCGGGTCCTGCATGTCCCGCTGGGCCAGCTTCCCTGAAGAGGACACATGGGTTTGCCTTCGGCATCCACCTGTTTCTAGCCGAGATCTCAGAAGCTACTATACTGCTCTGTGACTCAGTTTCCTCATCTGCCAGACAAAATGGTTCCACAGAGTTACTGTGAGGCTTAAATGAGAGATTATATAGAAAACACTTAAACACAACAGTGCCTAGAACAGGGACCGCTCAATGAGTTTAGCTGTTACACTACTTTGCTGTTTGTCCATAAGGCTCCCTGAAACCTGGTCTCTGAGATGGCCAGCCACACTAGGCTAGACACTAAGGCAACTGCTGGGGGATGGAGTACACAGCGGTACCAGAAATGATCCAGGCACAGGCCTGCAGAGGTCCAAGCCTCTCTCGGCATCTTGGCTTCCCCTGCAGCATCTCAGAGAGCTGGAGGTGGGTCTCAGGGGGCGCCTGCTCCCCAGCACTGCCAGGAAAGCTCTGGTGTGCAGAAGCCGCTCTCTCCTGCCTCACGCTCCGCTGTGGTTCCTGCCCTGGGGGGACAGCCTCTGCCAGGTTCCCTGTTCCATGTCCTGTGGGAATGCTCCAGGCATTTTCCTTGAGGTAAGTCATTCCAGACATTTATTCCTTGAGATAAATCCAGTCCCAGGATTTGGGGGAGTTAGCTGGGTATTATCTTGAAAAGCCATTGCTGAATATTTCCTTGAGATCTGGGGTCCACCTGGTGGGTGTACCTCAGGATTTACCGCTTTTGCAGAAGGGGTCATGTATGAGGGTCCACACTTTGCCAGGCCCCAGGGAAGAACATCAGTGCGAGGCGTCCACATTCTGTCTTCTGCCCAGCATCTCCCCAGGTTCTGCGGGAAGGGCAGTCTTTAAGACCCACATAAGCACAGGGGCTGCTCAGGCTCAATCCCTATTTTTTAAGGCTCACCATTTCAATCTCCACACGCTAGCATCCAGCACCTGGCATTGCTCTCGGCGGGAGCTCAGTGAATGCCACCCTGAATGGAGGCTGATTCTCTAGAATCACAGCTCAGAAACAGCCACAGCCCTATTAGGCCAGGTGTGTCTGTCACATGCAAGCAGGTCTTTACAACGACCAGTGCCTGTGGTAAATATCCTATGATACTTCGAGGACAGTGGCTTGTCCTGAGGATTCTGTGGTGTCCAGTAATTATACATATGACCACCGAGTTATGTTAGGTGCTGTGTTTAGATGTAGATTACTCAAGTGTTCCAATCACCACGTTAGAGAAGAAATAACTGAAGTGACAACCACATTTCCTATCCTGTGCCTCAGTGACCTACCTGGTCTCCTAACTGCTCCCACGCACACTCCCATTCTTTCCACCAACCTAATTTTCTCACCATTTCCTCTGCCTGAGGTGCCCCTTTCCCTCCTCTTTATTAGCAGAGCCCAGCCGTATTTCACAGCTACACTCAAATTCAAGACTTCCAGGAAGCCGTAGAATGATCTGTGCTCCTGGTCTTTCTCTGCTGCTGCTTCCCCTGTTGCTATTCCTGGTGTCTCCCCTAGTACCCAGCATTTCATAGCAGGCTGTTTCAGGCATGTCGCCCCTGATCCCATGTTCTGGCCGGTACCTCCACCACTGCACTATAGAAATTTCTTTCCAAGGTCAACAATGACATCCTGCAGAGCCAGGTTCAGATCTTGGTTCCATCACTATTTGCCAACCCCAGTGTTCCTCCCTCAGCCCTCTTCCTCATTGAGCTGGATGTTGCCCAGCACTTCCTTCTTATAGCCTCTGTCCTATTTTTAAGTCTGGGACGCTACCCCTGAGGTCACCTCTCCTGCATCTTTCATGGCTGCTCCTGCCTTAGCTAGACGGAGACCCCTGCACCTATCACCTGGCCTCTGTGCCCTGGGATGCCTTCACGCACCAATTTCACCCCTCGCCTCACCTTCAGTCTGCAGTCACCTTGGAACACTTGGGTATGCTGTCACCTCATGTTCAACATAACTAAAATTCATTCAACAATTATTTATTGAGTGTCTCCAAAGCCAGGATTTGTTCTGGTCATTGGTCGGCAAACCAATGAGAAGTTCTTGTTCCAAATGTCCATTGATGAGTAAATAAAATGGAAGACAGCCCTGTAATGGAGCTTTACTCAGCCTTTAAAGGTGAGGGAACTCTGACACATCCTACAAAAATGGATAAGCCCGAAGACACAGGGCTAAGTGAAATAAGCCAGTCAGAAAAAGGCGAATACTGTACGATTCCACATTCACAAGGCACAGAAAGTAGAATGGCGGTTGCCAAGGGCTGGGGGGAGATGAATGGAGAGTAGCACAATCTCTGTCACTTCCTAATTTTTGAGAGAAAAACACGAGGAAATGGGAAGACACTCAGCAGTGCCTGGTTCCAATGCCAACTTCACCGATGGCTCTGAAAAACCTCGCACATCAACTTTAACTTCCTCCCCCATTATAGGACGAGTTTGACATGACACTCACGAAGGCTGCTGCGGGCTCTAGCACAGGAGTCTCTGGTTCACCCTACCCTGCCTGGCCTGCGGTCTGGTGCGGCCCTCAGGGGCCCTCAGCAGCCTAAGATGATAGGCCTCTTTCAGGAGGGGAACCCAGCCAGGGCGACAGCTCCCAACAAGTGCTCCTTGGCACTCTTTCCTGCCAGCATGAACTTTTACTGCTTGCAACCTTGCGACTTTGGATTACCTGACCTTGGATTCTGCCAGCCCTGCACTGCTGCCGGGACCTCTTCTGACCTCACTGCTTGTAACGAGGACAGCCAAGTCTGATGACAGTGGACCTAGCTCTGCTGCCACCAGCCGGGCTGCCTGGTGGTTGTGCAACATGGATGCCGCTGTCATGCCGGTCCCAGCCCTGGTCCATGCACAGCCCTCTGAGTTCACCCCTGAAGCACGCTGGGTTCACAGTCTGTCTGTGACTGAGTCATTCACCCCACAAATGTCCACTCTGATGTCTATTCCACAACAGGCCCTGCCTCAGCAAGAGATACGTCAGGATGTAACACAACTGCTTCTCATATCAATGTCCCGCCGCCGGGACAAACCTCCCGACTCAACAAAGACTTCACTCAAGTCAAGCACTATTCCAGGCATCCTAATAAAATATCAATTTTAGAGTGTGTACTTTCTATGCAGTACCATGGTTAGAGTGCCTGAGCTATGTGACAAGAATCTCAGTTACACATCCTTCAGCAATTACGAAACTTCTCAGGGTCCCGCTTTCCTCACTTGAAAATGGAGATAATAACAGTTACTAAGTGATAAGCTTGTATGAAGAATAAATGAGACAGTCCACGTGAAACGCTTAGAACCGTATATAGCACATAACACATATTTGGATATTAATCATTTTTTATTTTTATGTAACCTAAATATGCCAAAAACGTCAAGCGTCCCTATCCTACCACCCTACACAACCAATATCCCAATAGTACCTTTATAGATGAATATTGACAGGATGAAATGCCAATGTCAACATCACTAATAAAGAATAAAGTACTTCATATAATCCAAATGCTTTCACATGGGTTAACCTTGGGGATATCATTAAAGATATGGATACCAAAAGCTTTTGAGAGGATAAAAATACGTGCAGTACATATACTCAAGAATACATAAGGAGCTTCCTACAGACCAAAAAGAAAAAGACAGGCAACCCAGTAGAAGAAGGAGTAAAAAAGACCTGAATAGGCACTTCACAAAAATGGTCATCCAAACAGCCAATATCATGAAAATGCAAACCATGCACATTGAGACCACAGTACAATACTACTTAATCCCCACCAGAATGAGGATAACAAAAAGGGAAGATCATACCAAATCTTGACATGGACATGAAACGACCAGCAAAGTAGAAAAGTTCTGCTTACAGCTCCCTTGACACTATCTACTAAAACCATGACCCAGCAGTTCCATTCCTACCTATATGCCCAACAACAAAGATACAGATGTAATGCATATGTATACTTACACATATGTATACATGTACAAATATTAATTCCCTACAAGACGTATTCAAGCATGTATAGCAGCACTGTTAGTAACAGCCAAAATGCGTACACAGCTCAAACATCCATCAACTGTGTAATGAATAGATTGTGGTCTATTAATGAAACATAATACTACACAGCCACAAGAATGGGCAACTATGATAACACACATCATGGGTGGATGTCACAAAATAGTGAGTGAAAGGAGTCAGACACAAAAGAGAAAACACTGCGTGATCCATGTTATATATGAAATAGAAAAGCAGGCAAAACTAATCTGTTACTACCCCTTGGAAGGGCAGTTAGTAACTGGAAAGAAGCACAAGGCATTTTCAGGGAGGGGGGGGTTTGATAATGTCTTCTTTCTTTACTTGACCTAGAAGCTGGTTAGTCAGTGCACACTTGGTGCTAAACACTTATGATTTGTTCACTTTTTCTGCATGTGTTATGTGTCAAGTAAGTACATACTGAAAAAAATAGCTAACAAGAAAGATGTTTTTTTAACTAGGAAAAATGGACTTAACCAAATGGATTATTGCCCCAACACCAACAGATTTTGGTGTCTCCATGAAATCTGAAAGATACATACACATTTCTGATCACTTTCCTATTGCCTTTCCATAAATGGCAAAGATATTACTGTCTAAAACTTCAAAACATAAGATAAACACATTTTCAACACTTCAAACGAATCCATCAAGCTTTATATTCTATTATCACTGAGTTTGAAAACATTTGGGGCTTTAGAGATGCATGTGGAAATATGGAGTAATTCTGTTTCTCAAGGAGCCAGTGGTAAAGGGGGTAAAAACCAAGGCGACAGAAAAAAAACACAGCTCTCACTGGCAGCCCAGGGCTTAATTTCCAGTAGCTTCCCCAGCACTGAGGTGACCCTGGGCCTGTAAGGCAGGAAGTCCAAGCAGAAGACAGACATTCAAAGACAAGGTTAGGATCCGGAAGCAAGATGGTAGCTGAGTTATAAGCGGGTTCTGAGACCATGGCAAAAGAACCCAGAATTCTGGTAGATAACTGTAAGAGGCGTCACCTGACTTCCTGACCCAGCGCAGGAAACAGTGGCTGGGTGTGGGCAGCCTTGGGTACACAAGGAAGTGACTTCAGCTGATCATGGAATAAGAGGATGTGACCCCGGGTGTGCTCAGACCTGCAGGCGGGATGAGCAACCTGGTTCTTTCTCTGCTGGGTGCGACCTTCTAAATATACACACATTCATCTGTACAATGTAATCCATTCACATGTCTACCATCGGCGAACAGGACTTCGAAGGATTTTGGTTTCGACTGGCTCCTGAGCCCATGATCACCAGTTTAGTCCCCTTACTTAAGAATAAGGGAAGGAGTGAACCTGAATTCCAAGAGCACCAATATTTGCCATACAATCCGCACTCCTACCCTGGGACTTCCATCAACAAAAGGAGACAGAAAACTCAAAATTTAAAATAAAATTAAAAACAAGAAACAAGTAACCTCAACATCACTTGTATTTACACTTGGGCTCATCCAAAACTATACTGGTGTCACTGAAACACATGGAAATTGAGAGACTGTGTCAGGAGCCCAGGGCGAGGATGTCAAATGCCCCAGGAGAGGATCTGTACAGCTACCAGGTCGCCTGGCCTTACCTTGGCTTCCGTCCTGCCCATCTCCTCTGCCACCACCGCCACCATCTTCTTTCCCCACATGACAAAGTTCGGCTCGTGCCTTCACTGTGACATCACAACTCAAGAGTCCAGCAAGGGAGGCTGCACAGGAAGAACCTTGAAGCCTGGCCTGAAATGGAAGAAGTCAGAGTATTCTAGAATCCACACATAGCTCCTCTCCCCTGCTATCTAGAGGAAGCCAGGCCCTCGCTTCGGAAGGTGCCTCGCCTCCCTGTTCTGGCCTTAAAGCAGCCCTCCCGACCGCAGGAGGAGAGCTGGCAGGTGGCATGTGCTGGACTGCTGGGCTACCTGGCAGCAGGTTGGAAGTTTTATCTGGGAAGCAACATCATGTTCTCAGGGCAATGAGTGCGTGTTTCCTACATTTCAGAGAACTTAGCAAGTGGAACTCGGTTCTGCCAAGCAGAACCAGCACTTCAGTGACAGAGAGAAGGAAGAAACACAGTTACAGGTTCGACTCTGTCATTTCCACCTATTTGCTTGGAAACGCATTCATATTGTCCTTGAGGTTTTTATTTCAAATGTATCAGCATCTAAATATGCCTACATCCAGGGACACAGCTGCACCAAGCCACATGCGTGACCAAACTGGAATACATGTGCTTAAATAATGGGATTCTATGGAAAAACTGTGCCATATGAGGTTAGGAAAAATCTCCTAAGTGCAATTTTATGACACTGCAGATGCTGAGGATGGGGAAATGGGGGTGCAGCATTAAGCAGTAGCCAGATAGCTCTCAAGTCATTTCCAACAGAAGCAGGGATCTGGATGAAATGACCTCTAAGAGCCATTTCTACAAGACTGTCCCTCTATACCACGGTTTTCAACCTCAGCATTATTAATGTTTTGAACTGGATGTTTCTTTGTTGTGGGGAGAGCTGCCCTGTGCACTGTATGATATTTAGCAGTATCCCTGGCCTCTGTCCACTAGACGCCAGTAACACTCCCCTGCTCCTCCATGTGACAACTAAAAATGTCTCCAGATGTTGCCAAATGTCTCCTGGGGAGAAAACCACCCCTGGTTGAGAACCACTGACTTAGACTAACCAATCATGTCTCACGTAGGCAAGACCCCAGCCCGGCCAACGTGCAGTCACCCACTTTGGAAAGGGCTGAGAAGATGTAGCCTGGCCATTGCCTCCTCAGGCATTGAGGCAACCGAGCTCCCCAGCAAGCAGCCACCATCAGATCTGAGACGTGGGAGGAGGAGGCCCAGGAGGGGAGGATGTTCTGCCTCCAATTGCAACCCACCTCCGCCCGGGTACAGTCCACATCAGAAGACAGCTTGATCAGAAGTCCCACCTCAGTCACTCCACTTCCTAATGCACGTCAAGTGTTGGGTATACAGATGCCCTGCACCTGGTTAAACTGCCAGGAGGAGGAAACAGGCATCTCCGGCCCTAGAAACCTTGCTCAACTAAGCATCCCAGCTCTTCCCTTTCCTCCACTCAACAACCTTGACTTGACCATCTCCCAGGATACCAGACCACCTAAGAAAAATCCACCGAAGTTCAGGTCTTGCTCTGCAGGGCCTTGGAAATCAAGGCTGGCACGCTGGTCAAGAGGTATGGAAGAATTTGCAGGCCAAGGCAAAGGAACTGAAGTGACAGTTGCAGCCACTTGAGGGAGGGACAGAAGGAAAACCAAAGCCAAGGCAGTGGGGCGGAGCCACGTCTGGAAGGGGCACAGCCTGGGAGGTCCCCAGGGACAGGCCCGCAGGCTCCCCGGCTTTGGAATGGGAAAGAGCCTGTATAACCCGACTTGCCCAAGTAGAGACATCGCGCTATAAATCTCGTCCACTTGGGGCTGGGCTTGGCTCACTAAGGCCGGCCCCCCACCAGCTCCAGTTTTGCTAAATTTAGTGCTGTTCCTAAGTCACCCAAACGACACTGCTCTTCGTGTGCATTTCAGGTTCACCCGGGGACAGGCGCAGAGGAGCGGGACTTGTCAAGAAGAGACCTGCCCTCCTGTGACCTCTCCCTTCCCCTGAAGCAGGGGCCTAGGGGAGCAGAGGCTGTGAGGAGCCATAGAGGCCTCCAGGGCTGGGCGGGCCGGCGGGCGGGCTCTGGCCCAGGGTGATGCTCGGGTTCTATGACAACTCACACCACTCCAACCAGGTTCCGCTCTGGGGAGTCAACAGATGCTGTTGGTGGAGGGGTGGTAAGGAGACACTCTCAGGACAGGCCTGGGACAAGTCCCTCTGCTTTGGAGATAAAAATGTGTTCGATCAAATAGTCACAGGCACGAACATTCAGAGGTGAAGAGAGTGGTTTCTAAGCCTGATGGCACACTGAATCCATGCAGGAAGCTGAAAAATGACCGACATACTTTGATAACTACGGAGGCAGGTGGGTCCTGCGAACATGGCAGGGAGCACTTTGTAAAGTACCCAACTATTTAACCATGATGCTGTACCCTGGAAACCAACACAAAATAATACGGGAAGTAAACTCATTGGAAAAGGAAAAAAAAAAAAAAAAGACTGATGCTCAAGTCCCATCTCCTGAGACTGTGATGAGACTGGCGTGGGGTGTGAAGTCATTGGCCCCCCTTTGGGAACCCCAAAGCTGAGACAAGTTCGGAAATAGTGGGTAAAGCGCGTGGGCTTCTGCCTTTGGGATGCCTGGGGTGGGGGTGGGGATGCAGAGGCCTTCTGGCCCAAACCCCTCCTTGCTGTGTGACCTGGGGCAAACTATTTAACCTCTTATGCCTCAGTTGCATCAGCTGTAAAATGCACATGACGATATGTAACACCTGCCTGGAAGTGAAGATTTCTTTTCCATTTTTTAAAAAAAGATTTTATTTATTATTTCCAGAGAGGGGGGAAGGGAGGGAGGCAGAGAGGGAGAGAAACATCGATGTATGGTTGCCTTTCACCTGCCTCTGGAAGTGAAGATTTAATGAGACAAGAAAGCACACAGAACAGTGACATGTAGGAAGTGCTCAGCAGAAGTTAGGAATCATTATCACTGTTGTAATAGTAAAGAGGAAGGAGGAAAGCGGGCACCCAAGCGCTGTCTCTCTGCTGTCCTAGGACTGAAACTGGGGCTATTCTAAGAAGGCGGGGGCAGGAGGAGTCTCCATGCCACCTGTACTTAGGAGGAGGGCCATCCACCCTCCCTTCCTGTTTGCACTGCTCCTCCCACCTTCAAGGTCCTCCCCCTCCCTGTCCCTCTCAGGGCCACCATTCAGGGCCCAGGTCCAGCTGCCCGGGGCCTCTTCCCCTCTCAAGTCTCCACCAAGACTTCCTCTGTGCCTATAACGCTAGAACTATATAATTTACTGTCCTCAACAGTTACCAGCTAAATAAGCATCTGTCTATGGGGCGATGAATGCTTTGCTACTTACTAGCCCGGTCCCCTTAAAGAGACAACAAGGCCCTAATTCTCATGCTTCCGTTTGGCATGGCATCCAGCACTGCACTGGACACACAGCCTTTGATTACTAAAGACTGTCTGTGGAATGAAGTTCATGTTGAGACATGCAATGCTAACTGCACATCAGCAAGGAGCCAGTTCAGTGCCTAGGAGAAGCAGGACTGGCACCGAAGACCAGGACAGATCACCACCCCTTTCCCATCCCTAGGGACCTACCCCACACACCCACTTCCAGGGCAAAAGAAATGCTGGGCAAACAACACTGCTCCCCAGAACCCGAATGTTCCCAGCCTTCAATGAGTGAGGCCACATGTCAAGTTGCTTCTGCCATGAATCCACCAACCGCCATGATCCCCTAAACCAACTGTAGCAGCCAGACAAAGCCGAGGTTGCCCACGTGGATGGCCAGAGCAGCTGGGTACCAACAGGCTGTAAGCTTCTTACAGATTAAAGGCCCTAATTTAAACCTCTATTTGAGGCAGGACAAGCGGGTCAGCGCTTGCAGGCCAACTGGCACAGCTGGTGGAAGGAGGAACGTCAAGGATCCGAGAAAGACTCCTCTCCTGTGGGAGGAAGATGAGCCGGAAGATGACGGATCCCAATGAGATCACGGAGAGGGACCTATCAGGAATCTCTCCTGAGTGTGTGAACACCAACCTCCCACCCAGTGAACCTGAGAAACAGAACAACAGGACAAGATATAAGTGGGGCTAGCCTTCCTCTTCCTGTCCTGACCTGGGCCTAGAAATAGCTAATAAAGCCAGGAAATGAGAGAGAGAAGAGCTGAGAGGCCCCATGCACTACGCTCCAGGAGTCACACCTGTGACAGGAGGGGAGGCGACCTCTGCTCCCAACCCGTGAGGTTCTGCAGCCTCTCGGGCCAGCTCTCTGCAGGAGGCACCAGCAGGGCCGGGGACAGGCTGGGTGAGCCTGGATCACGCTGGGAGAGCCTGACTGCTGCGCTTTGAAAAAAGCCCTCTCGCCACATCTGTCTCCATGGAAATGGCCTCTGGGGGAAGTGGCTGGAACCTGCTGTGGGTGCCAAGAGCAAAGAAATTCCTCTAGGAGAATTTCTCTGACATTTTGGACCCTGACCCACAGGAAGAAACAAAGTTCACAAGGTCACCTGGGACACACGGAGACCATCACTTCTGTATACGGAGATGTAACTGAAACAAGGTTTCCGGAAATCACACTCATCTTCACTACGTACTATGCAATCTAGTATTTCCTATTGCGATTCTTTAAACGTTGGCCTCAACCCACTAACTTGATTTCACCACCCGTTAAGGTGTCTGGACTTGCAGCCTGAACCTGCCTGATGAAAATAGGAGGGGCTCTTATCCTTGGAAGAACTCTCAAGATTCCCTCACAGACTAACCTCCCCACGAAGCAAAACCCCACCAAGCACCCAAGGTGGGAGCCACAGCGAGGGGAGGTAGAGCTGGTGGCTTCCTGTCCCAGGCGTCCCTACTGTGCTGGGGTGCAGCGGCTCAGGGGCTCAGCACTTGCACCTCCAGGGCGCCCCGGGTGCTGGCCAGCACACGGTCCAGCCGGGCACGGGGTGGCTTTCCAATCACCTCCCCTCAACCTCATCTGTCCGCTGAATGAACTCACCTCTGACCTACCAAGGTCACAAATGTCAACACTGTGCTGCCTACACTAGGTTTTCAAAAAATTTCCTAACAGCCTATCTGTATATCAGATACACTAAAAACTCCTAGAGGACGGGAAGTTTGGTTTCTTGTTTATTTTTTAACGGAAGGTACATGGAACTCTTTATAGGAATTTTTGTGAGAACAGGAACCAAAACAACCCAATTTTAAACTATCCTCGACCCAGTTGTTGTCCTTTTCCAAGCAACCCATGAAATCTTGCCACCCCCTCCTGCAGGCAGCCGTCCCTGGTGGACCAGGACAGCTAAGGAGTTCTCCCAACCCTATACCATGGAGATGTGAAACTCTTAATGACTCCTTTCCACAATCACTGTTCCCAGAAATGCAACACGCTGCTTCTTTACATCTGTAATTACTGCTTGGCTGAGTATCTCAGTTGGAAACCAGGTCACAGAAAAATGTTTGCATTCCATATTCGGAATTAGTAAGCTTTACAGGTTCATTTTTTTCTACCTCTACCCAGGTAAACCCTTTTGTCCCCTGATAAACAGAGCAAACACTGGAACGCCCCCTTCATGTCAGGACAGAGATGCCACGTTCTCCATGGCTTCCCCAAGCTCACCAGAGCCACTCTAGTGCCTGCCATTTACCTGTCAGTCAGTGCCCTTGAACCCCAGAAAGCCTACACGGTGAACACTCATCTGAGTCAGTCCCCAAAGACTCCAGGGGACAACAACTGTCGGATCCTGTTTTAAGAGCTGACAGGCCCCCAGCCCGTGTGGCATCTGTAAGTACTCTGCTGGTACATGCCAAACCATGTTGTTGTGATTTTGTTTCTTGGAGGAAGGGGACATAGTTTCCTAGTGATTCCTAATGAGAACTGGTGTAAAAAGAGGGTAAGAACCACCAAAATAAACTTCTCAGAAGTTGGTCAAGGCCCTTTCAAGATGACCCCTACCTACCTTTGCAACACACAGCCCGCTTCTGCCACATACACTCCAGGACATGGGTGGCAAACACAAGGCCGGCAGGTCAAATCCAGCTCTCCAGCTTGTTTATTATCTGGCCGGGTACCTTCGACCCGGCACCTTGTGTCTACCTGCTTGCGTCACCGTGACAGGGTGGTTACATTTACACAGTCCTTAAATGACATTCGGCCCTTTGAAGGCGACTGCAAGGCTGATGTGGCCCCGGTGAAAATGACTTTGACACCCCTGCCCTGAGAGAATGCTGACCACCTTCTCCCAACAAGTCATTTGCTCCTTCATCCCTGGGCCACTGTGCTTCTGAGCGAAGAAGTCCTACTCTTTCAACACCCAAATGTTAGCAAACACGTATTTACTGAGCACTTGATAGAGAACGGAGCCTCTGAGGATTCAGCCCTGAACAAGGTGGATGAGATCTTCCCGTGCTCCACACACACCCTCCAATCCCTGACTGCCTCCTGTGCCAATATACGCTTTCTGCACCCCCTCTGGATCCCTCTTTCTGCTTTGTCTTTCAGCATGGGTGCCTGTCTCCCTCACTAGCCATAGCTGCCTAAGGACAGACGCCACGTCTCCTTCACGCTGGTATATCCCTTCCTCTCCCACCCCCACCCCAACCCACCCAGAGGACACGGAGCCTTCCACACAGGAGGCCTGTACAGTGAGCCCCAATGAGTGGGACTGAGGGGTTAGTGAGTGATCTAAGCAACAAGGACTGGACAGTTGGGGACAAGCCCTGCCTGCTCATCAAGCAGGATCCAGGGGGCACGGCAGCTGGTCTCTATGCAGCAGAAAATGCACAGGACCTCGGCCCAGCCAGCCACAGCCTATAGTTGTTCCAGATGCTCACCTTTTAAACTGTGCTTCTGGTCACGGCAGCTGAAAAACAACCCCAAGGGTATGTATTCAGCTGACATGGCTCCTCAACTGTCAAGGCGGATGAAAAGCATATTTGCACAAGCATTTTCAGTATACAGGTGAGCTGATGGAAGACATGCCACCATGCTTCAGAGACACATCACCTCTCTCCTGTGAGAACAGAGCTGGCTCCCCCAGCTACCTGGGCTCACTTCCAGAGCAGAGCTGAGCAGCCATCCACCTCACAAACCACACGGCGGTGCTTCAGGTAGCCACCACTGTTGCCACCTGTCAGATCCAGAATGGGGCATCAAGCTTGCGATGCTGTTTTTCCTAATGCCACCCATGCTTTCAATACTACGAAAGAAATGGCTCTGGAAGCCACCACAGAAATCTAACTACTGGATTTTGTGGTCTGTCTTAGGGTGCTGAGATCAGAAAATGGATCTATTCCCCAATACCATTCAGTCAACAAATCCTGCTGAAAGGTTGGCTAGGAAGGCAAAATTAATATAGAAGAATCAATTACAGCAACTACCACTGGTGTACCATGTACAAGATCCAGTAGGATGAAGAATTAGAATACCTGTTTATATCTTTTATTTGAAAATAAGGAATTAAGCTTTAATATTATTTAGTATATGAACTGACACTGGTGTCCGCCTTCAATTTGTGTCAGGTGGTCTCCATCATATAAGGTGCATCTTGTGTCTGAGTCGGAGATCCAAATCGCAAAGGATGGATGGTGGCACCCCAGTGGTCTTTGTACTTCAGTATAGTTTACACATGGCCAATTCAACAAATTTAAGGACATCAACTTCGAAACAATAAATAACAGCCATTGTAATGAGAAGGTGAGATGAGAAAATCCCATGACCACACTGCTGTTGATTACCCCATGACAAAGAACCTGAAAGAACTGCTCAACTCAGATTCGTTTTAATCAGAAAACAAAGTTCCGGAATTTGCTGACCTCTTCTGTAATGAGTGCCAGTCTGTAGAATGCTACTGAATGAATTGCTTTGTTTTGTTTTTTTTAAAGAAATATTTACTCTGTCCTTTTAAGGTAAAGGTGACACTTTAAAAATGGGAAGGAAGGCTTTACCTTTTGAAAGAGATGTCACAGAAAGAGCATTTTAGAAACAGGCATTTGGAAATCATTCCCACCATTATGTGATGATGGTTCCAAATTCAATGCAAGGGCATCGTCTCTAAAATCCTGTATCAATGCACACATTTAAAACAATATTCCAACTTTTCTTAAAATTTCTCAATGAAATGAGTAAAATGCAGTGTTTCTGGCATCATGAGTCCATTTATACTATGAATTGAATCCCTAATAACCTCTTATAAAAAGGTTTCTTTCAAAATACCCTGACTTGAACCAAACCTTCAAATGCTATATTGCAAAATATATCCCCAAGGTATTGTGAAAAAATGAAGTATATTCAATTTCATGTCCTCACCAAAAAAATAAAATAAAAATTCTTAACAATTCAATCCATTTAATTCTTCAACAACATCTACTTATCTCTTACTACGGCAGGAAAGAAAGTGACAAAAATCCATGCTTCCATGGAGCTTACACACTGGTGGGGGAGAGAGAAAATATATGACGTACTAGAAATAGATAGTACGTTAAATGATGAGGATACTGTGGAGAAAGAACACCGTAGGAAGGGAGTGGAAGCTGTCACCAACAAAGGTGTGGGGGTTGGGTGGGGCACCCCGAAGGTAACATCTAAGCATAGACCCAAAGAGAGTCAGCTACGGGGCTATCTGGAGGAAAGTAGTGCAAACAGAGGAAACAGGAGGTACAAAGGCCCTAAAACAGGAAATGCCTAGTTTAGCTGAGGAACAGCCAGGGGGCCAGGGGCTGGCTGGAGCACAGAGAAAATGGGAAACAGTAGCAAGAAATAAAGACACAGAAGTAAAGCATGGCGGACCCCATAGGCCTGCATTTTCAATATGGTAGCCACTGGGCACAGGAGCACATGAAATGTACCTAGTCCAAATTGAGATGTGCTAGGAGTGTGAGTTAGTATGGTGAAAACAAAAACCATGCAATACATATCAAAAATGAAAATGCAGGGATGGGCAAAAGTAGGTAAGGACTCTGGGCCAAAGTGTGCTGGAGTGCAGTGTGGAGACCACAAGAATGTGTCAACAAGCAAGGCCAGATATTTCAGCACATACAAGATTGGTACCTAAGTGCACTATGCCACTGTGATATTCTGAATTAATAAAGCCACTGTAATAAACATAACCTGCATGTCTTTTTTTAAAGATTTTATTTATTATTTTTAGAGAGAGGAAGGGAGAGAGGCAAAGAGGGAAAGAGACATCAATGTATGGTTGCCTTTCACCTGCCTCCAGCTACGGACCTGGCTGGAGACCTGGCTTGCAACCTGGTTACGTGTCCTGGCTGGGGAATCAAACCAGCGACCTTTAGGTTTGCAGGCCAGCGCCTTATCCACCATGCCACCAGTCAGGGCCTACATGTCTTTTTCATTGGAACAACTGCATACCTATTTTTGCCTACCCCTGTATATTTTACATATTAGGGTAAATAAATTATTAAATTCCACTTTTTCTTTTCCTTTGGCTACCAGAAAATGTTAAATTATGTATGTGGCTCTCATGTTACTTACATTATATTTTTATAGTATAGTATTTATAAGCCACAGGGTCTTGTGGACCACTCTAAGGACTATGTCTTTCACTGAGACAGGGAAGATGCCACTGCAAGGTTTTGAGCATGGCGGGGCATGATGTAACATGTCTCATGGCCACTGTGAGGACTACAGCCAGTAAGGGGCAAAGAAGAAGCAGGTAAGAGGTGCTGATGGCTTGGACCAGGGTGACAGTAGTGAAAATAGTTTTGACTGGTCATATTCCAGATACACAGCAGGTAGAATCACCAAAATTAGCTGCTGAGTTGGGTGGACATAAGAAAAACAGAAGTCATGACCAGAGGTATTTTGGCTGAGTAACTGGAAAGATAGCATTCTCATAATCAAGATGGAAGACTGCAGAAAGAATACATTTGTATGGGAAACTCAGTTCAGTTCTGGGCACGCTAAGTGTGAAACATCTATTAACACCCAAGGTGAAATGTTAACTAGGCAGATGCAGACATAGGTCAGTTCTGTACTTCAGGGGAAGAGGCCAAGCTTGAGACAAATAACTCAGGATCATCAAATGTAGATTTCTTTTTAAACTTTTCATTCTGAAAAATGTCAAATATAAATAAAATTAGAGACATACACTAAATCTCCAGGTACCCATCACCTGGCTCCAACCATTGTAAGCATATGGTCAAGCTCATTCCCAGGATGACTTTGAAGCAAATTCTACACATCATTTTTCTAGGTGGTATTTAAAGCCTCAGGAGAGGTCATGAAGAGGGAGAGAGAAGATAAGAGGAGGTGCCCTGGGGCCTTCTCATGTTTAGAGGTCAGGGGGATAAGAAGGAACAGCCAGTAAAATGGGTGGAAAACTAGAAATAGGTGTCTTGAAGCTACGTGAAGAAAGGGCCCCAAAGACAAGGGTATGCCCCGCTGTGTCAAATACTGCCCAAGCTACTATGACGAAAACCAAGAGGTAACCACCACATTTAATACCAGGGAGGTCACTATATGTCTTGTCAGGAGTAGTGGGGAAGCGAGGAAGGAATGAAAACTCTTTTAAGGGACAGAGAAATGGGCCGTAGCTTTTTTTCATATGAGAACAGCAGTATACGGAAAAGATCCATTAGAGAGGGGAAACTGGTGAAGCAAGGAGTGCGAAGTCCTAGAGCAATTTCTGAATGTGGAAGAACAGAGACTGCCCTCAGACTGGACCGCAGTGTTTACCTGGGAGAAGGCAGAGGATATCACAACCTTGTGTGTTTGCACATGTGTGCTTATAATGTAGAGAATGTAACAGCACAGCAATGCTTTATAAAAATTATAAACACACACACACACACATAAGGGGATTTCTCAAAAGTTTTAACCAATGTTGGTGCATAATCAACTTAACTGGAAGAACATAAAGCATACCATCAAACTCTAAACTAGGTAGCCTTCAGTGACTGACATGTATATCACAGTATATTTTATATATTCTGTATTTTATGTTAAGTATACAATAGAAGATCTAGAAAATGTAAGAGAATATATCTTTGTATCTGAGAATAGATATTTTTATTAACTAAGATTTATTAAAAAGGTTCAGCCCTGGCCAGGTGGCTCAGTTAGTTGGAGTGTCATCCTGTACATGAAAAGTTTGGGGACATGATTCCTGGGCAGGGCACATAACTAGGTCGTGGGTTCAATCCCCAGTTAGGGTGCATTTGGGAGACAACCAATCAATGTTTCTCTCTCATATGAATCTCTCTCTCTCTCTCAAAAAGAAAAGACACCCTGCCCAGTGTGAGTCAGTTAGTTGGAGCTTCGTCCTGTAAACCAAAAGGTCAAGGGCTTGATTCCTGGTCAGGGCACATGCCTAGGCTGCAGGTTCAGTCCTTGGTCTGGGCGCATACAGGGGCAACTAATTGATGTTTCTCTCACATTGATTATTTCTCTCCCCCATGCCCCACTTCCTCTCTCTAAAAGTGATGGGGAAAAAAAGTGTCCTTGGATGAGGAGAGTAAATAATAAACAAATAAATAGATACATCTTTAAAAGAAAGACTCAGACACTATAATCTGGAAACTGTAATATAGCTGCATTTGAACTGCAACTAAAAAACAATATAAAAACAAAACCGATATCACAAGCCATTATCAAAATTGGAGTGTCACAAGGACCAAATATTAAGTCTGATTATCTATTCACATAGAGAAATGGCAATCAGTTAATAGTTTTATTAGCAAGGCAGGCCTGAACTGCACCATCAGATTCTGCTACTGAGACAGACAGCATGGCTACCCAATACCATACTGCTTGGCAAAAAACAGCAAATGGAGAGAGCGGGCCTAATATGGCAAGGGTAGCCTAGTCAGTACAAGTCCCAAACCAACCCGAAGTGCCCACCGAGACACAGAAACATCTCAGTGGATCAAAGAGCATACCAGCGCTGCTTGGCATCTGCTGAGCCCTATAATAGTTCAGGGCGCCTTTCAGATACTCAGAGTTCACACTCAGTCGGTCAATGACACTGATAAAATCCCAGTTGCACAGCTATGGGACAGAGGCTTGCCACAGAAGCCACCCTGAACACTCTAGGGGCGCCCCTTACTAACCACATGAAATGACAGCAAGAGAACATGGAAACCGAGCCCTACAACATGGCAGATATTTTAGCATAGAAGTGACAGTCATGGTCACCCAATGCAGGGGAAAAAGGACAACCAGCAGACCCACAGCCGCTCTACTGTGGTCAGACTGTAAGTTCCATGACAGTAAGGCCTTGCCTGTCTTTTCAAAGCTGGATGCCCAGTGCCTGGCACAGAGCAGGCTCTCTAGAAATATTTATTGAAGGGAAAAAATGGCTATTTACATTAAACCTCAAAGATAAGGAATAATGAAAAATGCAAAAAACAAAAACAAAAAAAACCCCAAAACCCAAGTTGGTTCAGCAAAACTCAAGAAAACTGGTGATGGCAGCTGAGAGGAGATGGAGGGAGGCAGCTATAGAAATCTAAGAAGCAGAACTGCAAAACATAAAGTCTCCTAAGAATGACCATAATCTTCATTAACAGAGATTTTGAGATTCATCACTGACTACAGGAAATGTGTGAATCTTGTTTGGAGCCTGATTCAAACAAAACCAACTATTTAAAAACAAACAGTGAGACGAGCAGAAAAATGAAATACTGTTGGGTGACTGGTAATATTTAGAAAACACAGGGCTTTTGCAAGGAGAGATACTACTACTGGGGTTATGTTATTAAAAGGTATCGCGTTTTAGGGATACACACGGAGTGTTTATGACAAACTACAATGTCTGGTATTTGCTGTAAAATAGTATCAGAAGGGAGTAAGAAATAAAGTGGGTGGGAGTATAAATTAAGTGAGAGGGGCCATGTGTTGATATGTTGAAACTGAGTGATGGGAACACTGAAGTTTCTTACATTAACTCTTTCTATCTTCATATGGATGTAAAATTTCCCACGTGTATGTAAAATTTAAAAAGAAAAGTAACCACAATCTCAAACTGCAGCTAATTTCCTTGCACCTGCCCCACCACAGGGCACTGTGGTATTCTGGGTCCTACCTGAACACGGTCACTTCCAAGGAGACCTGCAGGCAATGCTGAGAGTCCTGTCTTTTCTTCACCACGGCCATCATCTTCATCTGGGACTCCCCTGCTTCAGTTCTGCTTTTGCTCCGGACCTGGAGCCAGGTCTATGGGTTCTAGATTGATCCACCATAAATAAATATCTTTGCTGCATATCTTTTCACTGCACTACTTATTGATCATGAGGCAATTTCACCATAAAAGAAAAAATAACTGGTTGACAGTTTGGTTTACATTGGGCAGACTTCAGGAATTTAACCTAATTGTTAATTTGGTTTCATTTGCCCATGGACCAAGTTCTCACAGTTACTCCCATTTTTATATTACAAAAATCTCAGCCCTCATAATGGTCTACAGAGTGATGAGCAGACACGGTGGTCTTAAAATAGAGGGTGGTGATAACTACATATAAAGCAGATTGCATACTCCACCAGGAAACGATCCCAGATCAGCCTGCAAATCCTTCAGCCTTCCCATCCATCAAAACCAAAAGTTTACCATGTTATGCAAATACAAAAGAGGCAGCGGCTGCTAATTCATAACAGTCTGTCAGAGCATTAATTATCGATTCTTTAGTTGGAAACTTGACACCTCTCTTAATGAAGAAATTTTAGTGAAAAAGACAAAAAGTGCCACTCTGAATGAGACAACTCAACAAGCAAAAAAGAAAATGTATTAACACTATGAAGGGAAAACTTTGAGGACAATACATTTTCATTTTTCACAACCAAGTCTTTTTAAGTTTGTTATTAATTTGTTCATGTTTCATGATATCCTTTAAATGTTCCTCTTTAATTTTTCCTTCTTTTATATGTTATAATGAAACTGCCTGGGGGCCTGTTAGCTGCAGGGAGGCATGCCTGGGTGCGGTGTTTACACTGCAGCTGCAGGCACAGCCTGTTTCCTCTCACACTGGTTTCTACTCTCACAATCTCACCTTCCCTGACATGAGCTGGTTCTTTCTTCCCCAGCTGTCAGCTTTATCCAATGAAATGGGTGCCACTGAGGCACCTCTTTATACAGGGTCATTCTCCTCCTTCTCATCGTCCTAATGCCGAAGGATTCTCTCGTTCCACATGGGTTGGTCTTTCTATATCCTTTTCTCCTTAATGGCACTCGCATCACCAGTGTGTCCAGGTGTGTCCCATCCCCCCAAAGGTGTCACAAACACTGCTGTGAGCACCTGTCTTCCACCACCCACCTCCTCAGGTCCCTCCCGCATGTTTCCCGGACAGACCAAGCAAGGATGGGTGGTCCTTAAACATCTGCAGGCCTACCCAGTGTCCAGCATAGTGCACACACTGGCCGACAACAATGAACAAGACAGACCCAGGCATGCACACTGGAGACTCACAGGGTGCAGACCGTATTCTAATTGGATCAACTGCCCCTATATCTTCCAGACCAGGTTGTGAATCCCTTATTCACCCGCTATCCTCCCTAAACTCTACAACGGAAAGGTATTAGGGAGGGATTTGGATGAAGCCTTTCCTTTTGGTGATTAATGGCCTCTGAGGAAATGTACGTAAGGGAAGTTCACATGAAGTAAGACTCCTAGCACGAGGCCCACCATTACCAGCTAAAAGCGTCACCGAGTGTGCTGAGCTGCTATTCTTCTTCGCTCTTCTGGGCCGCGTGCTCCCTCCTGGCTCTGCCAGCCTCCCCCTTTCCAAGTGCAATGGGAATAAACCTCCAGCACCCACCCTCTGACACCCCGCTGCTCCCAGCACGCAGTTTCCCTTTGCCACCAAAGAGCTTCACTTCCCGGCTCAGCCCCAGAGCAGAAGGAACCAGCTTGTTGTGCTGTTGTTTTGTAAAAGCAAGGACTTTAAATCAGTCCTGTTCCTGCCAGGAGTTCCACCAAGACTCCAGCTTGAGGACGGAGTCAAAAACAGGTGGAAACCAGGACGCATGGGGACTCCGTAAAGGTTGGCTGCAAGGATACTGAGTAGTGACTCTGGTCCCAAGCCAACACAGACACACACCCCACCAACTCTAAGCCGCAGGGCCTTGTTCCCAGAGTGGACGCGCGCCAGCTTCGGCCGACAACCCAGGCTGGGGTGCAAGCCCTCTCTGCAGCTGCGTCTCCGGGGCCTTGGCACTGAAGAGACAATGAGGCCGGAAGTGACAAAGCAAAGATAGCACGAAAAACATGCTGCAGGACCCAGCAGGACCAATGACCCTCTTCTTCTCCTTACCAGAGACTGGGTTTGGGTTGGTCTGTTCTCTGCAGGGTCCTGGAAAATCAGAGGGAGGCTGCCTTGTCACACTAAGGCCGTAGCCCACCCCTGCTGAGGAATTGGGGCCTCTCAGCTCAAAGAAGGGGCTGGGGGGTAGAAGGGGGGTGAAACACCCTCCAGGTTCCAGAGATAGGGCTGAAAATGAAAGGGGTTTCCCAGATCCCAGGTACTATCCTCAGGCAGACCTCAAAAACCACTTTCTCAATTGTCGCATCACCCTCTCATGGGATCACAAAAGCAGGTCCAAAACGGACTCTTCAAGAAGTCGAGGAATCTGAACCAGCCATTGTTAAGTATCCGCAATGAAGATTCAAGCACTTCTCTGCTGGCGGAGGGCAGGGCTGGCAAATTTTCTTAAAGGGCAAGATCGTAAATATTTCATGCTTACAGGTCATATGATCTCTGTTCCAACTACAGGAAGTCCTCACTTAAAGTCATGCACAAGGTTCTTGGAAACTGTGGCTTTAACCAAAATGGCATGTAACAAATCCAGTTTCACAACAAGCTAATTGATATAAATAAGAGTTCATTCCTAGGACATATTTCTGGTCACAACATCCTCACCAGACTTCTAAATAATGACCCAAAACACTTCTAATATTAAACACTGAAATAAGTGTGAACTATGCATACATTTAAGAAAGATGAATAAAAACCCGCCTATTCCAGTTCAAGGTCATGGGTGACAGGCACCTCTCCCAGAAGCTCAGGTGGCAAGGCGGGCACCCACCCTGGATAGGACGCCCTTCCATCACAGGGCAACTCACACCCACACTCAGGGTGGGACAAGTCAGATGCACCAGTTCACCTAAGGGTCACATCTTTGGGATGTGGGGGGAGACCAGAGCACCCGAGAAACCCCATGCAAACATGGGAAGAACATGCAAACTCGATACAGTTGCCCCAGCCAGGAATCGACTTTTTCATCCGCATGATAAAGAGGTATCAAGCAAAACATCATTAGAGGACCTGCTATACTCAACTACACTAAAGCAGCATGAACACAGCCACAGACACATAAACAATGGCATGTCTGTGTTCCAATAAAACTTTATTTACAAAAGCAGGAAACTGGCCCACAGGTTATAGTTTGCCAACTCCTGCTCTTCCGGCTCTCCCAGCATTTCCAAACCCCAAGGGCAAGAGAGAGGCCATCCTCTACTGGGACAGCTCCCGCCAACTGTGGAGACAGGTCCCTACTCTGGGGACCAGACCTCTGTTTCCACTACTTTCTCCCTCAAGATGCCAAAGAAGGCCGGACTGCTTATTTAATAAGAAACACCTGGCTTACATCAGAAACCCAAGCTAAGGAGACATAATAAAAGCTTCAGACATCAAATCCAAAGGCTTTAAAGCTGAAAAGAGCTAGACCTCTTAGACCAGGCACTCAGGTCTGGAAAAGGAAGTGACGTGCCCAAGATCATGTAGCTGGCGAAGGGAAGGCCTCCTGACTCTGTCCAGTGCTCCTAATCCTCTAGAGCACTGATTTTTAACCTCTTTCATCTCACGACACACATACACAAATTGCTAAAATTCTGTGGCACACCAAAAAATATGTATTTTTTGCCAATCTGACAAAAAATAGGTCTAAGTTTGATTCACCAAAAATTGCCTACTCTTTTTGCTCCACTTAAAAAAAAATAAGGTGCCTATACTTGTATATAAGGATTTCTGGTACAAGAATTAACCAATCAGATGCAATGTTTTTACGCAACGAGACCAATAAGATACAATTTTATATATACATATACATGGTTCAAGACAGAGCATTCTTCCCAGGTGGCTATTATTGTGTTGGCTGTTATCATTTTTTTATTTGACAATCTAAGGGAAAAGAGGTCGGCAGCCCTGACTAAATAGGTGTTCCAAGTTTTAAAACTTTTTGCAGTAAGTACACCAGTTGAAAATTGCTGCTCTCGAGTGAGGACTAAAAAGGAACGCGAACCAACAGCCTTGCTGGGGGAGGCTAAGGACCTATGACGCATCTCAGTTCCACATCCTGGAGCCTCTCAGTAATCTCTAAGTGAATGGTACAGCAAAGGTCAAGGAGAGAGTTTGGAGAGGGGAACTTTATATATCTTTCCAGGGCATATCCTCCTGGTCATAGTTGTTAGGGAAAAGAAAACGTAACTTCAAACAGGGGTGTGGTTTGCTAGAAGACGTGGGTGGGTATTTGTTAGCAGAAACTGGTCCAGCAGTCTGGGCGGGCCCTGGGACAGTAAACAAGTACCATGTACACGGCCTCACCCAGTGCTAGGCCAATGCCCCAGGCCCTGGGATCTCTCTCTACATGTCTTCTCAGTAACCACTCACCTGCAAGGCTTCACAATTTCCTCCAAATCTCCTTCCAGAATTCACTGCCCTTGCAAATGGGATTTGCCTGACCGTAAGCATATCTGTCCAGACGCCCCGCCATCGTCTTGAAGGCAACATGTCTAAAACCAAAACAAACATGCTCCCCCAAAGAAGATTTTTCTATTTCTGTCCATTACTAAGGTTCAAAATTTCAGCACCTTCTCTTCCCTGTGTCTTGTCCCCAAGCCAAAGAGGCTGTCCGAACTACCTCTTCCTCTGCATTCCCACAGGCTCCACCCTCACCCCTCTCCAGCCAGTCTTCTGCCTGGGGCCCAGAGATTAGGCTTGAAACAAGGCCGGCTAATTTTCCCTCCACCCCCTTCCTCCTCGCCTCCAACCTCTTCAAGGTCAAGGCCCAGTCCTTGACCTGTCCTCCAAGCTCCTAGAACCTGACCTAACATGGCAGGTACCATGTTAGGTACAATAAAGGCCGAAAGACTGAATCCTAGCTTTTTCATCAGAAGCCACGGTCACACAGGAAACCTCAGGGCCTTCCGAGCCCCACTACCGTGAGCCCAGGCTGCCAGGCTCCGCAGGCCTCCACCATCCCATCCACCCTTCCCAGCCACAGCTCCATCCGGCTGATGGACGCCTGACCCTCCTCATGTGCCAGTCGTTCCGGCATCCACGTCTCTGCCCACGCTCTGCTCGCCTGCTCTGCAATGACGTCTGCGCCCTTCCTCCTCCATCCACTCCAACTCCTACACAACTGCCCAGCTCTGGGGGAGACAGGGGATGCAGGAAGTGGGGAGGTCATTTTTTTTAATTCGGGAAAGGGGGCATGATGAGGATACGCTGAGGTCTCTGATCTCTGGAGCCATCGCCCACCCAACGGGTCATAGGCGATTAGAGAAGGAAAAGGCAGGAGGAGGAGCCAGATTTTTCCACTGAACGAAAGGCATGATTTTCATCACTGCTTCTGTTGCCCTGGTAACCAGGGACAGCCCAGTGGAGAGTACAGTAAAAGAACACCATGTTTATCTTTGCTTTCTGATCCACTTCCCTGTATACCCTTCCCAGACTTTTCCCTAGCCCCAAGGCCCGCACCAAATTTCTTATAATTCTACCACCATCTTTCCAGTCACTCTTGCTCAAAACCTCAAAGGCAGAGTGAATTTCTGCCTCTCTTCACTATGTACCAGGTATTCTTCTACTGTAACATTCTGGGGGTCACCACACCCATCTGCCACGCCAGGGGGCCCCATGAACAAAAAGCTGACCTCAAAGCACAAGAGTGGCGTCCACTCCACCAGACAGTCCCTGGGGCGACAGAGACTAGACAGCAAGAAGGTGAGGAAGGCTGCCCAGCTGTCTTTCTCAGCCCCAGACAGCCGGTGTGGAGTGGGCACCTGTTCTCCGTTCCCCCCCTGAGACCGGGATCAGGAGAACAAATGAGCCAGGTTGGGGTGAGAATGGAGGGAGTAGTCTACCCATAAGCTTCCACGGATCCTTCCTCCCCCACAGACACAGTGTCTGCGTGACCTGCGAGTGGAAGCAGAGTACTTGCCCTGGGAGATTACATAAGCGTTATATAACATGGTGGCACCAATAAGCATTTAGTGCCAGGGACAGGCCAGGGGTGGAACCAAACCCGAGGGGCTGGAAGTAACAGCCTCCTCGCCGCTAATGCCAAAGCAACACACCAGGCCCCAGCCCTGTCAATACCTGCTCCTTCCACCCCAGACAACACGGAGAGAGACTTGCCTGGCTCTTCATTCTTCTCCCACGCTGGGCAACAGGGAGGGGCCAGGGCACCATCACCACCCCGGCCCACAGCCATCTCTATCCATTCAGCCAAAGGTGGCCAGGCTGCCCTTCCCACAGGGGAGCAGCAAGGGGGCCACAGGTAGGGGAGGGGGTGTGAACCAGCAGTGTCCTCTTCTCTGTCCTTGCACTAGAATGGGTTTGTTTTGGGGAAAAGTGTGGCAGCAGCTTCAGGATTGGCTGGACCAGCTGTCCCTCTGTCCCTCTGTTCTGTCATTTGCCATTCCTCTGAAAAACAAAACAAACCGAAAGGGAAAGAAAAAAAAAAAAATGTACACATTGGCAAATGATGAATCCCAAATTTTGATCTATGGCTACACATGAAGCTAAAAGGAGTGGGGCTTAGGGGCATTCCCCAATTTCCAAACGCCCCCATCTCCCACCCTATCCTGGCCAACCCCCCACCTATGGGCTTGGGCTGCAGGCCTGGAAATTGCCCCTCGCTTCCTAACCCCGGCCCCCATCTCCGGAGCTGCCTCCGTTGCCCGAGCCTCCACCGACTCCGCCAAGTCTCCGCAGAGAGCCGAGTGCGGGGCGCCCGGACAGGCACCGAGGAGCCAGGCAGCTGGCCTGGGCAGTTCGGGGCAATTCTGGGCCAGGTCTTCATCCAGCTCCTCCACCCGCACCACCACACCCACTTTATTATTATTTGCGGGGCGCAGGGGGGGGGTGCCGGGCAGAGACAGCCCAACGGCATCTCCCGCAGCGCCGGCGCTCTCCCAGCTGAGCCTTCCCGCCTCCCCCTCCACACGCACCTCCGCGCCCCCTGAAGAAGGGGGGAGGAAGAAATACGCACCAGTATCACGAGCCTTGGCGCACCAGCCCTCGCCCCCTCAACCACCTGTCTCCGCGCTCGCCATCCCCCACCGCCTGCCACAACTCCGGGCGCCCCTCTGCCGCAAGGGGCACCACGCCCACTGCGGAGCGAGGCGATGCCAGGTGGGGAGTGGGTAGGCGCTCCCGGGCCGCCCCAGGGGGCTGCTCCTCCACTGCCCCCGCCCCGCTGGCCCCCACCCCAGAGCCCCGGGGCCGCCCGGAGCTGCTCCGGGCCCGGATCCACAGCCCCGACGCGGCGAGGGCAGCCGCGCCGCAGCGGGGGTGGGGCACGGCCGGAGAGCCGGCCCCGAGCATCGCCCCCCGGGGCCCACCGCCGCCCCGGGCTCTATGAGCCCGCCTGCAGGCCGGGCCCGCGGTGCACCCACCACCTGGCCGGAGCGCTGCTCTCACCTCCCGCCGCCGCTTCCTTCGTGGGGGACTGCGCCACCCGCCCGGCAGTCCCGGGGCGTCCGGCGGGAGGTGCGAGATGCGCAGCCGCTGCGGACGCCGGCCCCGCCGCCGCCGCCGCTGCCCTGGCGTGTGAGCTCAGCCCGCTCGCGCGCCCGCGCTTCCCACGCTCGCCCGGCGCCGCGCCACCCAGTGGCCGCGGTGGGCACGGCACTCTGGCGTCCGGGAAAATCTGACGCAGCCCTGCCAATGGATTCGGACGTTCCCAGAATTTGACCGTAGGTTTGCTGGCGGGTGGAGGACTTACGGGCCGTTCTGACCATCTCCAGCCTTAGGGCAGAACGTTAGCCACCCACCCGGTCTGGGAGAAAATTCCCTAATTCCTCCCTCCCCCTTCCTCTGACCTTGCTTCTGTATTTCTTTCTGGGCAATGGAGAAGGTGGTGAGGATGGTGACTGACTACTCTTGTAAAATGGGGGGCAGGGATCAGGGGTGGGCAACAGGCAGGAGACTCTGGGGGCCGGCATTCCAAGGCCTTCTTGGTCCTGTCTAGAAATACGACGTGCGCGCTGGTCATTTCCCCAGCGAGCTTTTTTTTTTTTTTTTTTTTTACGTCCCAGTCCACCTGTAAATTCTAATTTGGGAGATTTGGAGTACTGTGTTTTAACCCCCACCCCCACCCTCCCATATAGTCCATTTTGAGAACTGGAAAAGCATTGTGAGCCCTCTCTCCAGGAAAGTGCACGTGCAGACAGAAGTACAATTTTGCATAGTCAGACTTCTCAGACACCTCAGAGCTGCATGGACCCCAGCTTAAGAACTCCTGCTCTGCAGGTAGCCTAAGCCGGCAGGAGACTGCGCTGGTGATTACCTGAATCTGTCGCCATCTTTGCTAACATCTCCATACCCTAATTCTGCATTTCTGCCCATAGAAGGCCCACTTCTCCTTTAAGACCAGCTCTCAGCCTGTTCCTCCCGGATTCGCCCATTCAGAAGTGCCATCTGTGACCTGTGTTTTCTGGGAGCATGCTCTTTATGCCAATTATGTCTATTAACGCTATACAGAGGACCTATAGTCATTTTTGTTGCCTTATTGCTTCTTCTAGATTATAAACTCTTTTAAGGTCCACTTCCCCCTCTGCAGCTACTAAGGTGGCTTACATGGTATACCCTTGACAAATATCTCTTAAATAACCAAAGGAAGTTAGATTGTGAAAACAGGAGGTCCACCAGAGGCCCAGGGAGATGAAAGCCTTGTTCCAGAGGGACCAGGCACCCTTCCTCTGCCTGGATGCTCCACTACTACCATCTAGTCACCACAAGCACATCTGGCCACCTGGCAAACAAAAGTCTCAAGTTGGCAGCATCTTTTTGTGCATTCCTCCTCTTCTGGGCAAGACAACCATGATTTAGAGGTCCCTGGATGAAGTTGGGCTACAGGTTCATGAAGGATACACCTGCCAGAGAGCAGATGTCCTATTCCCAGTGTCCCCTAGTCCAATCAAGAGCACCACCACCCACCAGCTGTACATGCCAGAAACAAGCTAGATGTCACCCTTGACTCCTCCATCTCATTTCCCTCCCTTCATGCACTTTCCCCACCAATCACCACAGCCTGATTTTACGGGTTTAATCTATTTCAAAGATTGTCCCTTTCCAGTCCCATGTCCTCATCCTGAGCTCAACCATCACTATTTCTTGCCTGAATTTCTGCATCTGTCTCTATCCTAACTGGCCTACCTACCCCCAGTCTCACCAGCTCAGATCCAGTCTGCACATCCCAGCCAAAAGGATCTTCCAAAAATATCAATCATGTCCCTGTTTAAAATCCTTAGGAAACTCCACATTTACTAAAGACGAGGTCCAAACCCCTTCACTCAACTCACTAGGCTCCCACCTCAGCTAACCCCCGCCTCCTCGAGTACCTTTTATGCTTCCCTCATGTCTCAAACATCCTGGTTTTTTTCAACCTTGAGGTGACAGCCCTTCCCTGACTGTTTATGAGACCGTGTTCCACTCATTCTTCACATTTCCCCACTGTCTCCTCTTATGCTACCCTGTCCTGTAACATTCTTTGCACAATATTAGGCCTCACTTATGTAATGTCTGCTTTCCCTGTCATACTAGGAGCTGTGCTATAGTACCCTCAATCCCTAGCACAATACCAGGTGCCAGGTAGGAACACAACAAATAATGATTGAATAAGTGAAAGCTTTGAACATGACGCAGACTTAGATGAGAGACTCTGGCAGTGATTTTTTCTCAACTGAAAAGGCAGGGATAATAATACTCAGGTTTCCTCTGAAAGTCGTTAGAGGTATATCAGGAAGCACCGGTAATTTTGAAGTTTTCTCTCTCCTGTATGTGCATTATATGTTACATAGTAGTAGTATATTACATATTACATATAACAGTAGTATTATAGGTTATATATAATGGCAGTATTATATTACTTCACTCGATTTTCACAATAACATTTTGAGATAGGCAATTGTCACTTCCCACTTTGCCTATGAGGAAACTGAAGGTGGACAATGTAAAACAATTTGCATAAGATCACCTAGCTAGTTGCCAGGGAACAGAGGTTTGTCACTAGGGCCCAAACCCAGGGTCTCTTCACATATCACCACCGTCCCTCCCTTCATCCCCAAACTAGGAAGCAGTGTTGGGACACAAGTATGTTGACATCCTGTGGATCCTGCCGCTTGCAAATGTCATTGCTTACCATTTCTAAAGGGTTTTTGTGGGGTGGGGGTGGTGATGGTTCATTGGTGTAAAGTATATAACAATAGGTATTAGGGGAAAAAGGAGTGAGATCAGAAGCAATTGACCTTGGGACTGACCTTATACTCCCCATCTCTGTCCCTTCTCCCACCCTGAAGGGGTTACTACCTTTCACCACGTAGTTGGACATTTTCGGGCTCTGAGGTTCCCAGAAGCTGGAGAGCTTCCACTACCTCCGTATTTCTGATGCTGCCTGTCAGCAGACATTTCCTGAGCTCTTGCGAAGTGCTTTGTCACTGCCTGTGGGAGCCTGGCCAATGATTTACCCCCTCTGCGCCACAGTTTCCCCATTCTGCAAAATGGGATCGATAATGACCTGGCTGTTGGGTGAGGATTCGACAAGATAAGTGCACAGCCGCCGGTGGTCCGTTGCTAGCGGAAACTCCTGCCTCCAGCACTCCACCTCGTGTCTGCAGGCTTTCGCTCAAGAGCATGGAAGTGTCCGCATGGTAACCAGGAGAGCCGGGGAGGCGCTGAGAGGCCATAAAGAAGAAAGGACGACAAAAGCCACAGTCCTCCCTGCTGCGCCCCTCCCGGGGACAGGGAGAGCTGTGGGGCTCACAGCCTGTTTGAACTGTTCGAGAATGACTTGCGAGTTTCTGGGCCCTCTGAGATTGTTTGACGCCATCAGCGCCGATAATAAGAAGCTTTTCCAAGCTCTGGGTGGGCAGGGGGCTGGGACCACCAAGAGCTAGAGCAGAGCAGCTGTGTTTCGCCGACCCCAGCCGTGAGGGCTGCTGCTGTGAGGCTCCTTTTGGAGGTCTTGCAGAAAGAACTCTAGGGCACTCTAGGGATGCCAGCGAAATCATTAAACAAGATGTTAGCAACATGAAGAATGAAGGTGGCGCCTGGTAGAAACTCAGTATGTGTTTACTCCCCTAACAGCATCAGGGTGTATAGCAAGCCTGGGCCTTCCCATAAAGCTGCCTTAGCACAAAGCATGTTCGTTTCTCACTGTGTCCAGTGCCCCAGGGAACACCCAGTGGAACTGCCCTTCACAGACCCGCTGTCTGTGGTTACAGTGGTTTTTCTCTTTAAAGATGAAATCGTTTTTTTTTTTCCCTTTTCTGCTCAACAAAGACAACAGCGCTTCGGTTTTTTGGGGGTTTTGATAAACGTTGCTTTCCTAGTAGCAGGTGGATTTGCCCCAGGCACTAAGAGCTGTGCTTTTAAAACACACACAGGCCCAGCTGTTGGAATCTGCTACTTCGTATTTTTCTTATCTTCTGCCCTGGGGGCTGACTTTTCTCTGCCGTGGCAGGCTGATAAAGTGTGGAAAGATGAGAACAGTTTTAATTAATAGACTAATTAGTGATATAAGCCTTTAATAGCTGATTATAGGAAAGTCATTCCCCACCCCCCAAATGATTGATTTCTTTGTTGCCTTTGTGCCCCATCCTGGCACAATAGTCAGCTTCTAATTATCTATTGCTTGGTTCACCAGTACTTTTCCTCTCTTCCCTCTCCTCCTCCCTCTTGCTCATGGTCAGAACAGGCATGATGGGAGAACTCAAGCCAGTTGCAGCTCTGCACAGACATAGATGTTGGGATTCTACCACCACTCCATCTTGAGAGCTCATAGCTGGAAAGGGAATAGGAGGTATCGGAACAAAGAAGGCAAGACGACCCTACCCATGTTGTTGACTTACCTCCCCATGGCCCTCCCCTCGTGATCCCCTCACTTGGTGTGCCATAGGTCACATGCACGTCAGGTACATTCAAACGCAGCCTGGTGTGGGGCTTACATGCGTGCACTAGGACTGACCAGCCAGGTTCCAACCTGGGGTCTCCCACGGGCGGGCTACGTGGTCTGAGCAAGTGACCTAACCTCACTTTGCCTCAGTTTCCTTATTGGTAATGTGGAAATATACTTGTTCCTTCCTAGGACTGTTACGAAGATGAAATGAAACAACACTGCTAAAGCATTTAGCACAGTGCATAGCTCATCTAAACCCTCATTGACGTTGGCTATGATCTTTGCTACTGCCTGAAATTATTTAACCTACCTAAGGCATAGAAGGAACTTGATAGATGTTGGTAGAATAAGTGAATGATTATATCATCATTTTCAAGGAGATTGTGAGCCCTTGAAGTTCAAATAGGTGAAGAAAAGAGGAAATTGCTCCCTAAATCATAGTAAGAAGCTACTGTTGAGTGCTTATCTTGGGCTAGGCTCTGAGCTAATTGCTCTCTTCTCTCAGTTAATCCTTAAATAACTTGATGTTTACCAGCCTTCTTGGATCATGTTTTCCTTAAATAGCCTCAGAGCTCACACCAAAGTTGGAAGGATGTCTGTCTGTCTTTCCCCCAGGATCTCCAAGCACTCTTGGGGGATGGACTGACATTGTCATGATCAGTTTCCATTACAAATTCCTGTCCTGTCTGAATCCCAGCTCTTTCATCTGCCTCCTGACAATGTCACCCTCCTGTCCCATTATTGTCACTTGTAGCAAGCTGAGCCCTTGCCTTTTGTCTTTCTTTCTACCTCTAAAGCCCCCAGAACCCAGGGCATTTTGTGTGGAAGTCTTTTACTAAAGGTCTGAGGCTAAAAATGACAGTTGTAGCACCAGTTAGAGCAAGTGACAGCTGGAAATCACCACACTGGAACTGCCCACCTCCCTTGCCCCAGTGCCCTCTCTCCTGCGTGCTCTCAGAGCCCTGCCCAGAGCCCTTTTCCCTCCCCCATTCTCCTCCTCCATCTCCCTACTGCTCCCCACCTCCACACCCCTCTGCCACACACAAAAAAAGGCACATCAGATTGCTATTACTTTATAACACAAAGAAATTTAGCTCTCCGGAGCAAACATCTCCATCCTGGGTGCTTCTCACTCCAGGGTCAGAGAAGGAGCTAAGGAGATGGAGGAAGGTGAGGGTGCTCCGCTGCTTTTCTTAGCCACAGAGGTTTACCAAAGGGTTTTCCTCCACCAAGGAGCCAAGCCCCTCTGAGATGAGTCCTGTCCCACCCTAGAATGAAGAAATGCGGCAGTCATATTTTTACACATTTTTTTTCCTTCCTGTTATACTAGTGGTAATGCGATGAGGTAGATATTATCATCCTATTCCCATTCTTTCTTTCCAGGTGAGAAGACTGGGAATTGAAAATGGTTTAAAAAAATAATAATAACCTACTCAAGAGTCACATAGATCCTATCAGAGCTGGATTCTCAATACAAAGCCTGAGAGATTGACCATGACACCATGTGGCCATTTAATGCAGCCCAAGAAGCTCTGGGGTAGGTTCCCCTCACAGGGAAAAGCTTTCTGAGGGAATTTTTCGGTGGGGGGAGGTGGTGTGGGTCCGAGGAACTGCACTGATTAACTGGAGACCAAAGATGTTAAAACAGAGCCAGAAACAGCCACGTACCTATAGCTTCGTGTAGGAGACCCTAGAGGAACTATTGCTATAAATCGCCACTGAAGGACTACTCTCCCGGCCTTCTTGGCTGGTGTCCGCAGTGGCTGATTCTTGTTGCACTGGATTCACCCTTGGGTAGGGGGCCCCCGCTCTAAAAAGATAAGGCTGATTTCCTTTTGCTTGTTGAGCACCGATGTCATATGTAAAACATCATGTTGGTGGCCTGCCTGTCCACGCTTAATAAAGAAGGCTGGCCTGGTAGCTGCTTCTCTTACAAGGAACTCAGTAAACAGCTGTGGGATAGATGAAAGGATGGCTCTTCACTCTGTCAGCTTTCTCCCCAAAACCTAAGGCAGGAGGGGCGAGTTAAGCAGAACCAGATGAAGGCACATTGATCCCAGATGGCCAGCCAGCAGAGGCAGCAACATTATCAGGACTGCAAGGACCTCCCCGGGAATGGTGAGGCTGCCAAAATGGAGTGGGGTGGGGTGGGGGGAAAGATTTTACCAAAGAGTAGCAGTGGGACCTTGGTTTTCTCATTTCTCAAATGGGGATTATGATCTTATCACATGATCCACCCCCCGCATCCCAGTTGAGTGTAGTAATGTGAAAATTATAGCTTTTACTATCACTTATTTTTTTAAAGATTTTTTTAATTCAATATTTTTAGAGAGAAGGGCAGGGAGGGAGGAAGAAAGGGGGAAAAACATCACTGTATGGTTGCCTTTCACCTGCCTCCAGCTACGGAGATGGCTAGAGACCTTGCTTGCAACCTGATTATGTGCCCTGACTGGGAATCAAACCAGCGACCTTTGGGTTCTCAAGCTGGCTCCTTTCCACTGAGCCACCAGCCAAGTATTATTACTTATTCTTTAATCTACTGTGATCTGGTTTCTGCCCTCTTACACTCCACTGATTGCTTTCACCAAACTTACCAACCAGCCCCCTTTAAAAAAGTTATTTATGAATTTGAGAGGGAGGGAGGAAAAGAGAGAAAGAGAGATTTGTACGTGTCCTGATTGAAGATCAAACCCACAACTTTGGCATAGCAGGAGACACTCTAACCAGCTGAGCTACCAAGTCAGGGCCTCACCCCTGTTTTTGAAAATTCCTTTCCTCTATTGCTTGGTATCATTTCACAGTGTATGCCAGGCCTTCCTCCATGATACATGCTCCTTCCTTCCTGGTTTCTCATGACCCCAGTCTCAGTGTTTTCATAGCCCTTGGGCCTTCGTTCTAAGACTTCACTGAGGCCTTTTTATTATGTATCTGCTGCTGCATAACAAATTACCCCCAAATTCAGCAGCTTGAAGCAATACTGATTTCCTTACATAGTTTCTTATGGGTCCGGTATTTAGGAGCAGTTCAGCTGGGTATGGTGTCTTAGCTGGGTTGTGTTGCTCTGAATCACTCGTGAGATTGCAGTTTCATTCATTCATTCACTCACGAAGGTCTCCTTCCAAGCTCCCCTGCCTGGCTGTCGGCGCCAGGTTTCCATTCTTCACCACGTGGACCTCTCCACAGGACTACTCAGGACTGAGTGTATGTGGCCATGTTGACAACCACAGTGTCTTTTATAACTCAATCTTGGGAGTGGCATAGTACCATTTCTGCCTTTGTCACACAGACCAACACTGGTACAATGTGAGAGAGGATTATACAAGGATGCAGATACAAGGGGGTAGTACTGGGGACCATTTGGGAGGCTGTCCCCACAGTGTCCTTTTCCGCTGACTCTTAAAAGTCGGTGTTTGCCAGGGTTCCATCTTCACACCTAATCTCTCTCTCCTTACTGTCCACACACATTCTTGATACCACAGTGCTCCCCAGAGCCTTCAATTACTATTACTAGATTCTAAACAAAGACACCCAGTCTGCATCTCAAGCACAGATCCCTTTTGGAAACGTCAGCTTGTTCACCACCTAGTGTATCCCAAAGGCACCTCAAAGCCCACACATTCCATACTGAAGTTGTCATCATCCTTACGATCCTGTTTCTCCTCTTGTGTTTCCATCTCACGAATAACGACACTGTCTGCTCTGCGATCAAGCAAAAGACCGGATGATTCTTCTTCACTGCTCTTTAGCCTTTTCTCATATCCAATCCTTTGTTTTTTCATTATTTTCCCCATCTTTTTCTTTTGAAAGCTTTCAAACCTGCAGCAAGGTTAAAAGAAGAGTAAACTGATCCCCGATGTACTAGATTACTTCATCAAGATTCACAGGTGCTGATTTTTTTTAGTGTCACCTTTGCTTTTTCTCCCCTCCTCCTCTCTCTACATATGTATTTCTTTTATGATAATACTAAGATGCTACTTGCTTTTTCACTCTCATTTTCTCATGGATGTACAGTGGGTGTGTACTGTTTCTAGGAGAACATGCTGTGTTGTGGGTATTTATGATACTTCATCCTGAATATTTCCACGTGTATCTAAGAATAAGGATATTCTCCTATATAACCACAATGCCACCTAAGAACCAAAGCCAGTTGAATACACCTTTCTCCTGTGTCTTCAATTTAGCCACTTTTCGTTAGGCCACAAGTTTCCATTTTCTTCCATGGTTCAGGTTCCTCCTTCAGTCCTTGCTCCACACTCCTGCCACAGCGAACTTTCTAAAATGCATATCTGATTATGTCACTTCTCTACATCAGACTTTTCAATGGCTCCACATTGCCTTTTATTACCCTCAAAATAAAAAACATACTTCACATGGTCTATAAAACTTTCCTCATCTAGATCCATCTAGGGCAGCACTACTGCATAGAACTACAAGGGCCATAAATGTAACTTTAAATTTATAGTAGCCACAGTTTTGAAAGTAGAAAAAAAAACAGGTGAAATTAATTTTAAAAGTACGTTTTACTTAACCCAATAGATTTAAAATATTACCGTAGCCACATAAACCAAATATAATAAAAATTATTAATTGCATTCTTCTTTTTTACATCCTTAAAATCTGGTCTATAGCTAACTTGCACAGCACGTAGCAATTTGGATGTGAAAATTTCAAGGGCTGAAGTAAAATGTATTTTTACCAAAACAACAAGGTCGGATTTAACAACAACTGTTATACTGTGCCAGTTTTAAATTTTGAAATAATTCAAATGAAATCAAAGGGAAAGTTCTGTTTCTCATTCACACTAGCAGCATTGCCAGCACTCAGCAGTCACATGGGACCCATGGCTGCAGAAGGAGTACAAGACCAGGGCAGCGCTTCTCAAAGTGTGACCCAGGGGCTCCCAGGGCTCCCCAAATATGTCCAAGGGGTCTGCAGCATCAAAATAGCTTCCTAATAATGCTAAAACGTTATTAGCTTTTTTCGCTGTCATTCTCTCACATGCTGATGTGTAATATGACAACAAATCGAGCACAGAAACATGTAAGAGAATCAGCAGTTTTCTATTCAACCAGATGTTGAAGCGGTTTGCCAAAATGGGAAACAATACCACTCTTCGCCCTAATTGTTCACTTTGGAAAATATCATTTTTTAAATTAAAATGTGTTACTTCTATACTCACATCATGAAGTCGTATTTTTAAATGAATATCCGTTTTCATGAACATTTAAATTTTTCTTAGTTTTAATTTGAGATGTAATTATTAATAGATACAGCTTTCAAAATCAAAAGCTCTTTAACATCTTCAATAACTTTTTTAAATAAAGATTTTGTTTATTATTTCCAGAAAGAGAGGGAGGGAGAGAGGCAGCGAGGAAGACAGACATGAATGTATGGCTGCCTTTCACCTGCCTCCAGCTATGGACCTTGCTGGAGACCTGGCTTGCAACCTGGTTATGTGCCAGTGACCTTTGGGTTCTCAGGCCGGCACCTTATTCACTATGTCATCAGCCAGGGTTCAATAACTTTTAATGGTGCGAGAGGCTTTGAGAACAGCTGCTCTACAGCCTGCCTGACTCTCCAGCCTCATAGCTAGTAATTCTCCCACCCCTAATCCCTCATATTTTTTGCATGAACTCCCAGAGTCAGACAAGATGAAGCACACACATTTCTCCCGATTTCCCTGCCTACGTACTGCTAAAACAAAACAAAACAAACAAACAAACAAACCCCTTGATATTATATATAAAAGAAATATTAGAAGATGCTGACAGGTAAAGAGCAGGTGGTTAGGGACCTCAGGACTCAAGGAGTGACACATCACCAGGGTGGCATCAGCAGAGACCTAGGGGGGAGCCTCAGCTTCTACTCTGGCCCAAAAATTATGAGACACCGCCCCCCCAACAGGTGTCAACCGCTGAATAGGGAGCCTGGACTTCCACCCAAGCTGGTGGTAACCAGGAGGCACCCACCAACGCAGTCTCAAAGTGGGGCTGCTAAAACAGGAGATTGAAGTCAGCTCCAGCGTCTCTCAACATAATACCCAAAATGTCCAAGATGCAATTTAAAATCCCTCATTATACCAAGAACCAGAACAATTTCAACTTAAATGAGAAAAGATAATTAACAGACACCAACATTGAGATGACAGAGATGTTGAAGCTACCTGACAAGGATTTTAAAACATAAAAATGCTTCAATGGGCAATTATAACATGCTTGAAATAAAAGAACAAGTAGAAAATCGTAGCACAAAAATAGAAGATATAAAGGAGAATCATGTTTTTTCCTTGGGCCTTAAATGAAACACTCGCATTTCTGGAATGACCACCCTCTCTTTGCACATGGGCCAAGGTTCCTTTCTCTCCCTGGAACACCCATCGCTATTCTCTTCTCCCTTTTAAATCCTGCTTGTCCCTTAGGGTCAGCTGAGATGTCATATCGACTGGGAAGACTTCCATGGCTTACATGCCTGCAAACTGAAGGGTCACCGGTTCAGTTCCCAGTGCCTGGGTTATGGGCCAGGTCCCTGGGTTAAGGGCGTGTGACAGTATCTCTAACGTATCAATGTTTCTCTCCCTTTCTTTCCTCCTCCCTTCCCCTAGCTCTAAAAATAAATAAATAGAGTATTAAAAAAAAAATCTTAAAAACAAAAAGAGTTGACAGAAGAGACTGTGTTTCATCCTAGGTGCTTGGCTTATTATAATAAGCACTCAGAAATATTTGTCAAATAAAAGAATAAATCAACGAATAAATGGAAACTCTTCCACGGCTCCCTTTCCTGTTGAATGAAATTAAACTCTGTGGTCTGCCATTAAATGGCCTACACAAACTGACACACATCATTTTGATACTGAGCTTCCCTCCACAATCTTCCTTCTCTGCCATACTGGGAAACAATTGCTTTTTGAAAGGACCTTATGCTTCCCATCTCAACATATCATGTGTGCTCCTGCCTCAAATGTCCTCACCCATTTTCATTATCCAAATCTTACCAATTTTTACAGCTCCACTTAGATACTTCTCCATGACCCAGCCCCAGCTCCTCCCAGCTAGTAGGAGTCCGGCCCACCTATGGGTATACACAGCACAGTTGGTCTTTTCTTGTGTTATTTCTCACTTTCTGCCTTGAAAGGCATTAATGCACCGGTAGTATTCTGGGCTCAAATAAACTCATATGTTACTTATTTTTGCCTCTTCCACTGAGCTTCTAGCAAAGCCCCTTGTTGCTCTCTGAGTTTCAGTTTTTCCTTCTGAGATAAGGTTTCTGTAGCTATTCAATAAGTTATGTATTTAAAGTTTGGGACAGCATCTCAATTTTGATACAGTAAGTACTAAACAAACGTTAGCTATTATGATGATCATGTGAAGAAATAAATGGACAAAGCAAGGCCTTTTAAACTCTGCCTTCAAAATAACTTTTAAGTTCTGCTTCATCTCGCCACTTCGACTATTACCACTCTGCTTCCAGCCATAAACATTGCTCTTGGCATTACGACTGTAGTTTACCTGCTCGCCTTCCTTCCACTCTCCTGCCTCTCAACTAAGCAACCAGCAAGATCTTTTACAATAAAACAGATCATACTATTGCCCTGCTTAAAATCCTCCAATGGTTTTCTGATCCACTAATAAAATCCAAACTCCTTATCAAGGCCTGAAAGGTCTAATATATCTGGCCCATGTCATTCATGCCTTCACTCACTCTGATGTTGCTGCGGTGGGCTTCTTGCCCACCTGCATCAGTTATACTTCTTGCCTTTGCCAGGCTTTGCCTCACAGGGCTTTGAACTTACTATTTCCTCACTTCATCTCAGGTGAGCTAGGGTCTCAATTCTTACTTCCTTCAGAGTAACCACTGTGTAAAATACCATTACTCTTAAAATTTAAAAATTTTTTCATGGCTCTTAATACATGTACATTTACTTGGAAGGTGTTGGTTTATTGACTTTCTTCCACTAGAATTGTAAGCTCTGTGAGGATTTGTTCACTGCCCGGTCCCCAGCCTTGACAATGGCGGCTGGCACATAGTAGGTGCTCCCCAAGACTTACTGAGCGACTGAATGCTGGCTGTGAACTCCTCAGATGGGGACTTTAGGAACAGAAGCATCCCTGCTCCAGGTCTCAGTGAAGAGGAATAGTGGGGTGGATCTACCTAAAAGGGATAGGATAGGAGGGAAGACCCATTTATCCACTTAGCTGAACATGGCGGAAGATACTTCCAGGTATGCATTCCGTAACGAACTATGTAGTAATCCAGGGTTACTTCGCTGCGGCTGGCTGCAGCCACAGCAGAGGTGGCGGAGCTTCTTAGCCTCCCAGTGTCTTCAGCTCCTCCTTTGTCCCAGCGCCTCTGGTCCTGCTAGGCTGGCCAGGCCTGGAAGAGCACACGCTGATGAACTGCTCCAAAGGTGAAGCCCCAGAAGTACCTTAACGCTGCCCTCACTGGCTTCAGGACGCCCAACTGGAGGAACCCTGAGGGCCCCGGCAGAAGGGTGGGGTGAGACAATAAAGGGCAGAGCTTTGGATTCAGGACCCCCGAATTCCAGGTGATCGGGGGAAGCCACATGCCCTGTCTGGGCCCTGACGCTGTCTCTACCTGTACTAGAAGGGAGTTGAGTCGACCGTGTGTTTGAAGGCCTCTCCTGCAGCGATTCTTCTGCAGGTGTGCGAGCTTCACCTCGGAGACCAGCTGGCCTAGGCTGTCCCCGCGCCAGAGAACCCGGACGGGGAGGCAGCCCGACTGAAGCTGAGCGGTAGGCGCCCAGCAAGGCCAGCAGGTGGAGCCGTTGCCGCACCAGGTGCTTCGGCCGAAGGGGAACGAGGGTCTGCGAAGCCAGGTCCTTCGGTGCGAGCGGTCCAGCCGCGGAAGAGAGCTAGTGGCCCCAGCACCCGACCCGTAAATACACGCACGCACCCCTGCTTCTCAAAGCCGGTGCACGCTGACAAACTCGGGGGAAAATACAATATCGGTTGCTGGGCCTGAGCCTGGAGGGCCTTTCGAAGACTCAGTGGTCTTTTCTCCTCCTGCTGGGTTTCCTGGGGGTCTGGAGCCTGTACCCACCCCTTCTCCCTGCCGCCCCTCATTGGCCAGACCCTCAGCGGGTCCCTTTCATGGCAGGATGTGTGACTAGACAGATGAAGGCCAACCTGACCCCTCTTTTCGGGTTACCATCTTTCCTTTCTCCAGCCCCCACAATCAGCCCTGCCTTCTGGGTCAGCCTCTCGGTCTCCCCCTCTAACCTGGGGTTAGAGCCGCTGGAGAAAGCCAGGCGGAAGTGGGGGTGGGGCGGTGCTGGAGGGAAAGGCCTGGCGTGGGTCAGATAAGAATGGAAGGATCCTTTGTTGGGCCCCAACTGCCTCTGCCACTGTTGACACACTTGGGAGCGTTTCCTGAAGCTACTGGGTCGTGTCCCACAGCTCCCCTCCCCCACTTCCTATGGCCTGAGGTGGGGGTGGGGTGTCTGGGCCAGGGAGGCAGTCCTGTGCGCACAGCAGCCGCTGTCGCATGCAGAGGGTGGAGGCCACCGGTCTTGAACCCGCGGCCAGCTCTGGAAAGCAGAAGCGACGACTCCGCTTGCACGCTGCTCCCAGCTCAGCCAGGCGCAGGGGACAGTGGGACAACCGACGGTGTGCAGGGCTTGGCTCCTGCCCTTTGCTTTGTGTGTTTTGCATAGTTACCGATCTGCCTCTTCTCAGAAAGGTGTTCACAAAGGGCACCCCCTCCCCCATCTAAGCTCCCGCTGCACTTGGGGCTGCCTTTCTTTCCACGCTGGACCTGGCCAGCTTCCCGGTGAGCCTTCCCGGGCTCCCCCGGAGAAGGGCGCAGTTGGTGGATTTGTCCCTGGGGCAGCATCCTGGTGGGTACGCTGTTCCCCCCCAGCCCTAGGACCTCACGGCACAGTCCCGCCAGATCTGATGGAGGCAAGCCTGCTCTGGGTTCAGACACACCCAACTGGGTCAGAACCACATACGAAATGGGTTTCACTATCACTTTAATTACAGTATTTACACACCATTTTTTATTCAGAAAAAAAAAATCCCACCCAATCTTCCTATCTCTGGAAATTTCTATTTCCAACCGTCATAGAAATCAGGATCCCTGCTCACCCCGTCTGGGTTAAAAAAAAAAAAAAAAAAATGAGGACCTGGATCACCCACAGAAGAGGTGGCTTGTGATGAGGGTCCTTTGGGAGGCCAGAGTCTGGGTTCAGGGAGCTGAGTGTGTAAAGGGCATGGTTAACCTGCCTCCTCCAGGCTGGAGAGGACCCCTCCATGGTGCAGTGCAGGGCCCCAGGAATGGCTTGGGGTGGGGTGGGGTGGGGGCGTGCAGGGGCACAGGGTAGAAGGCACGGGATGAGCTGGCACTTCTGGCAGGGAGGCAGCCTGTGGCAGATGCAGGGAGGGCCCCCTCCCTGGACATTGCCCAGCCTTGCCCCACCCAGCTGAGTCACAATTCAGTATCAGCCACCACATGTTGTCTCGCTGAATGGCCGTTTCTGGATGTGGCCTGGCCGGTCCCGTTCTCCTGAGCCCCTCGGTTCACACTGGCCTTTCCCTGAGCCTCAGGGGAGGCCCCAGGGCCTGAGCTATAGCCCTGGCCTCCACCGTTCTCCGAGTAATAAGGGTCTTCGCCCTAGATGTGTATAAATAAAGGAGCATTATCTGGTAAGCAGTGGAGCGAGGTGCTGGTGGGAGAAGAAAGGGAGGGAGGGGGGTTGTAACTGCCTGTGCAGACTCCTTCTTCCTGAAGAGCAGTCAGGGTTCCAGCTCCTAGAGGAGAAAGGACAGAGGAGAGGCACCACACGATGCAGCTAAATGGCCAGCTCCCACCGGGGTGGACAACCTCCCCAGGCCAGAGGCCCCGGGACCAGCTCCAGCCTTGCCCCTCCTCATCCGGAACACTTCAAAAATGGGTTCTCCCTCCACATGCCCCGTCATGAGCCAAGTAGTGCCTGTGGCCATTTAAGTGGCGAATAAGTGCCTGATTTAGCAGCCTGTTCTGGTTGTCCCCCGATGAACTATCCCAGTGAAAATAATAAATCTATGATGTGAGCCGTCAGTTTGTTACCACAGTGAGGTAGGCTGGTCCCAGTTAGTGCCCCTTCCCTGATCTGCTACACAGGGTGAGGCAAAGTAGGTTTACAGTTGTAAGTACACAAAACACAGAGCTTATTCTTGAATTGTTTTCCATACAAACAACTGTAAACCTATTTTTGCCCCCACCCTGTGTGTTGTTTTGACTTGTCCAAGGACAGAGTAAATGTAGGCAGGCACATCTGTATGCAAGGCATCGAAGTGCCTTTTCCAGTACTTCTCTTCCCCAGTATGACATTCATGGACCTCCCTACAAGACCAATCTCCTCCTCATTTCTCTTGGCCTGGACCCCAGAACTAACCAGCCGTTCTCCTGTGGGGCTCCAACTGCGGCGATTCATCAGGAAGTAGCCGGTGATACCCAATATAGCCAGCAGGACCCCCGAGGTGACCAGTGCAATCAGGGTCTTGCAGGAATGGCTCTGGTGGTCCCCCACATTTTCTTCAGTGAAGTCTTGGATTCCCAGCTTGCAGAGAAGACACAGAAAAGGGAGCCTAGTCACTCGCAGGATGTGGGTTCTAGAAAGGAGGCCAACCCCCACCAGACCTCTGTGTGTGACCCAACAATGAATCAACACAGGAACACAGAGACCTCAGGGATTTTCTAAGTAGGACCGAAGACCAATATCCCTTAAATAAGCTGCACTGTAAAATGTGGGTTCGAGCTTACAACGGTAAAGACTGTGGGAGGACGGTGGAGAGGACGGAAGGGCAGGTCTGGGGAAGATCATTAGTTTCTCCCCTTCTCCAACGAATACCCCTGACCCCTCACCTTACAGAACTTACCTTCGTCAGGTCAGGCTGGTGATTTTTCAGAAGTTGCAGCTTGCTGAAAAGTTCTGGAATTAGAAACAGGAGTTGCTGAATCTAGCAGCTGACCCAGCTCATCCTGCTCCGTCTCCCTAAGCTGTTTTAGACGATGTTCTTACAGCCATGGTGGTTCATCTTAGGAGGGCCTCTCCCACAGTCAGCCCAGCCCTGCTCCCCGGCACCTGAACTCTGAGCTAAGATTCTACCCCCATTCTCCACCCCCAGCCCCACTCACTCCCTAGCCCTGCAACACAGATGTGCTCCTCACCTGTCCTGTTGGCCAAGACCAGCAGCAGGCAATGAGGCTTCACCTCAGACTGGGTGAGGAGCAGGGAGCACACCCCGGCCCCGGCCTCAGCCTGCTCCTTCCCACACAGGACTTGGGTCAGTTCCTCTCCATGGTCCTTCTTGAAGTCCTCCTGGGAAAACAGAAAAATGACGAGCAAGAGATGAAATGACTAGCATGCCCTCAACTGCATCCAGAATCTAGACAATAATTCTGGTTAAATCCTACACAGGCAGGATTCTTTTTCTCTAAAATTCCAGCTAAGAAAAAAAAATTGCTGTGAACTCTATGTGTGCAAGCACACAATAAGGAAAAAAAAAAGTGTTACTGCCCTGGCTGGTGGCACCGTGGATTAAGATGCCAGCCTGCGAACCCAAAAGCCGCTGGTTCAATTACCAGCCAGGACACATAACCAGGTTGCAAGCCAGGTCTCCAGCCAGGTCCTTAGCTGGAAGCAGGTGAAAGGCAACCATACATTGATGTTTCTCTCCTTCTCTGCCTCTCTTCCTTCCTCTCTCTCTAAAAGTAATAAATAAAATCTTTAAAGATAAAAATGTTAAAAAATTTTCTCCATATCAAAACATATATCCTAATATTAGTATCTTAGGTGTAAGCTGCTAGAGAACAAATTCATGAAATACAATATCATCTTATCTAAGGATTGTCCATGCCCATGTCTACTATTCAAATCAGATTCAAAAGAGATCACCAATACTAAAAAGTATTCGTAGTGCAATGCTGCAGAGAAAATCCTTTGTGTCAAGGTTACAGTAGCCCCAGATGTTAGGAGAAAAGCCAAGAGAGGTGAGAAGAGGAGCGGAGAGGAATGGGCACCAAACCTCTGGCTGTAGACTCAGCGGGATTCTCGGTCCCTCCTCTCTTACTTTCCCAGGGGTCTCACAAAGGTCACAGCTCAAACACAAGTGGATGTTCTTTTGACCTAGTCTTCCACCACCACCACCCCCACCCCCATTAAAAGTACGAAACCCATGTTTTTGAGGTTCATAGGTCTTCCTCCAGGTTGCTGAGTGGCCCATACTTGGGAATTGGGTCCTACTTGGGAACTTGGACTCAGAAGCTAAACTCCGATCATTGCTTTAACAGTGAGTTCCAGGAAAGGGTGCAGGCACCCTGTTCTCGAACCTCCCAGGACTTGTTCCAACAGCCTCCAATCAGAGCGGCCTCCCCTGCACGGGCAGGGGACGGAAGCCAAGGCTCTCTCTTCTGTCCGGATGGCAGATGGTGGAGGAGGAAATGCCTGAACAGCTCTGACAACTTTCCTGTTGGGGGGAGAACTGCTGGGGCATGTGAGGGCCATCGGGCCTGGGCTACGTGGAGGAGAAAACTTCCTGTTTCCAGGCAGCACTGCTCCTGTGGTAAGGCCGGAGGGCCCTCCCAGCTTGGAAAGCAGCCTGGGTATTTTCCTACAGCTGTGGCCCAAGGCAGGAAAACCCAGGCTCCTTCGCCTGGCCCCAGCTTCCCTCCATCAGCTGGAATGGTAGGGAGCTGGGTGAAACTCGCTGATTTGGCTGAGGCCAGGCGAGCAGGGCGAGCTAACCTCCAAGTCACGGGGAGGTGAGTCCAGTGGTCACCTCGGAAGGCCTCCAGGAGCTGAGGTCTCAGAAAAATGAATTCTCGGGCCACTGCTGCTTCGCCCCTCAGCAAAGGGATTCATTCAGCAGGCGTCCCATGTTAAGTCTGGGACAGAGGCTCTGCTTCTGGAGAAATCTGGCTTTTTAAAAACAGCATTTGCCGTAGGTATCTGGACTCCATGCCGGATACAATCAGCACTCCCCTTCCTCTCTGGGCCTATTTCTCTTCCCAGAGCCGCCCATGGCTTTCCCCTGAGCACTAACCCTCCCAGCACATGCCTTCTGAGTGAAAAGGAGGGAAATCCTGCCGGGATGACTGGGTTTCCGACGTCTCTCTGATTAGAATACATCTCCTTCCGGAGGGGGGCTGAGGAGCAGGGCCCCTGCACAATCAAATCGAGTGAACAAAATGGCACCTTCTTCTCTGTCAAGTCCTAAGAAGCTGCACCTCATTCAGAGTCAGCTGCTCAGACATTTGTCAAGGTCTGAGAGTAAAGCCTCTGTGGGTGTCTCATGTTATGTGAGTGTACGTGTGTGGGGGGGAGAGGGCTAGCATGAATTCTACATGTCCAAACTCTCAGTTGATGTGCACGGCAACGAAAGTAAATAACACAGTTTACCATGTCTCGGGCGCTGTTTTAAGTGTTTTATACATGTTGGTTAATGTAGGTCTCACAAAACCCTATGAAATGGGGGCTACCATCCTCTCCATTTTATAGATGAAGAAGCTGAGGCACAAAGACACCAAGAGATCACAGAGCTAGGTTATCAAAGAAAGGTGCAGTTAAGTTGTCATGGCTTTGCCCGGCCTGGAGTGGCTCAGTGGCTCGGGCATTGTCCAGCAAACCAGTTCAATTCTTGGTCAGGGCACACGCCTGGGTTGTGGGTTTGATCCCCTGTAGGGGCACATCCAGGAGGCAACTGATCAGTGTTTCTCTCCCTCTCTTTCTCCCTCCCTTCTCCTCTCTAAAAATAAAAGCAGATGCTGTTACATTCAAAGGAGGGTGAGCACAGCTCTGGTTGAGGGTTATTAGAAGCATCTCAATAAGGCCTTGAAGGGGTAGAAACTGCTGGGGTGATGGGGGCACCTCCATGAGGAAGCTTGGAGACCTCAGAGCCTGTGACTGTCACACACCGAGTTGCAGGAAAACGCAGAACTCTGCTTTCTCCCTTGGCTTCCCCATCCTTGAGGAATCCACTCAAATCTCATCTCTTGCGTGAAGCTGGTCCTACCCCCCATCAGCATGGGCATCAACCTTTGCTCTGCGGTTTATTCGATTGTTTGCATGCCATGCATTTTGTCTGAGTGTCAGGCTCTTCAGCTGAAGACTGAGCTGTTGAGGTGAGGAAGGAGGTGTCGCATGAAGAGTGCCCAACAAGGTGTTTGCAAGTCCATGAGCACTGGAAAAATAGCACTAAAAAAGGTAACCATCACTATTAATAATAGCAATACCGTATATACTCTATCAGCTAGAATCCATATTTGATTGTCGAATCATATTCTGCCTTACTGTTGTTGTCTTTTCTCTGCAACTAGACTGTAGGACTCCTCAGAGGGGAGAACAGGTGTATGTTACATAATCTGGAACCCAGACTGAACTAAGCATAGCACCAAATAGACAAAAGGCCTCAGGACGTTGCTGTTCAACCTAACATCCCAACTGGTATGGCCTTCACACGGAGTCGCTCCACCCCTTGCTTAGGTTCTTGGACTAAATTCAAGGGAATAACGGCAGGCAGCCTCCCACTCTGGAGTCCAACAGCATCAGTGAATTGTGTTTGGGCCCGGGGAGAAGCAGGTGGATCCTGAACAAAGCACAATGCTTCTCCGGATGCTTGAAATAAACATCCTCCCCCGGGAGAGGCTGTGGGCAGACATCATGGGAGAGTGGGCAGGAGGAAGCCACAGCCTCGCCGTTTGCTCATGAGAATCAGATTTGTGAGCCCCTCGCTCCACCTGCTCACCCAAGTTGCTTTGCAAAAATAATAACGGCAACCACCATCCCACTCTAAACGTGTTAAAGAAGCATGCTAAGCATTACAATCGGGAGAGAAGGACAGGTACTCGTCTCAATCATCTTAAAGATATTGCCCAAATGCTGAATATCCCTCGCATGCATTCTCACTCTCTCTGCATCTCTCTCTTTTTAAAAATAATTTTATCTACTTTGGTGTGAGTCTGACAACACAGGCAAACCTCTGAGTTCAAATAGGTTCTAAGCTAATTAAAAGGCCTGCGAAAAGTCTCACAAGTGGGCAGTGGACCAAGGGCGAGGCATTCGGCTGTCTCCAGATTTCAGGCTCTTCCCAAGACACATGCTGTCTTCATCAGTCCTCCAACTGTAAGTTCTGTTTTTCTGCATGGAAACTGACCTTTAGTGCTTGAGCATAGGGCAAGGAAGGCGTGGGCTGCGGGATATGATGTGGAGGCTGGAGACAGCTGGCCTCAAATGAAGTCAATGTGGCTGAATAAGGGTGATGTGAGCTAGCCAAATAAATAAAACCTCTGCATACAAACAGATGTGGCTGTAAAGAAAGGTGGTTTTAAAACCATATTGGTGGGTAAAGGACTTAAATGGACAATTCTCCAACAAAGTCTACAAATGGCCAATAAACACATGAAAAGATGTTCAATATCATTAAACGTGAAGAAATACCAACCAAAACTGCAATCTGATAACACTTCATGCCCATTAAGATGGCTACTATATAAACACACACACACACACACACACACACAGAAAATGAGGGTGTGAAGAAATTGGAACCCTCTTGCACTGTTGATGGGAATGTAAAATGGTGCAGCTCTTATGGAAAACATAAATTCTGTTTAAAAATAGAACTACCATATGATCCACCAATTCTGCTTCTGGGTATATAACCAAAAGAAATGAAATCAGACAGGGCATTGAAGAGATATTTGTGAACACACATTCATAACAGCATTATTCACAATAGCCAAAATGTGGAAGTGACCCAAGTATCCATCAGTGGATGAGTGGATAAACAAAATGGTAATATACACGCAATGGAAAATTATTAAATCTTAAAAAGGAAGGGAATTCTTACACATGTTCCAACATGGATGAAACTTGAGGGTATTATGCTAAGTGATATAAGCCAATCATAAAAAGACAAACACTGTGTGATTCCACTCATGCGACACATCTGGAGTAATCAAATTCATAGTGACAGAAAGTAGAATCGTGGTGGCCATGGAGGAGGGAAGAATCGAGGATTGTTTAATGGGTGTAGAGTTTTAGTTCTGGAAGATGGAATGAGTTCCAAAGACTGGCTACTCGACAATGTGAATCTACTTAACACTACTCAACTGTACACTTAAAAATGGTCCAGTTGCCCTGGCTGGTGTGGCTCAGTGGATTGGTGCTGGCCTTGAACCCAAAGGTCTCTGATTTGATTCCCCAGCCAGGACACATAACCAAGCTGCAAGCCAAGTCTCCAGCCAGGTCTGTAGCTAGAGGCAGGTGAAAGACAACCATACATTGATGCATCTTTCCCTTTATTCCTCCCTCCCTGTCTTTCTCTCTGAAAATAATAAATAAAATCTTTTTAAAAAAATGTTTAAGTATATGTATTTTACTGCCATTAAAATGGTTTTTGGTGGATTCCTTTGGACAAATAGATTTGCCATAAGAGAATAAAGTATTTCACATTTTGGAAACAACTTGAGAAATTACAGCCACAGAAACATAATTAACCTGATGCAGCAGAGAAAATCAAAGTCAGACTTGGAGTGACGTGTTCTACTAATGAGGGTTCTAAGATTCGATATCAGGTGCCTAAGACTGTGGGATCACCCAACCTCTGTGTTGATGAAATAGGTAACGTCTGCCTAGAGGTAAAAAATGGGGAGCAAATTGGGATATACATGCCTACAGGATGCATGCACAGAAGACAGGTCTAAAGAGTCCACATAGTGGGCGTGAACATGTTGGATACTCAATATACTGGTGCAGAATGTTGGGTTAGTTGAGAACAATGCATGAGTATTTCTCTTCTGGGAATCTAGATGCAGGGGCCTGCCAACATTATCTAAGTACTCAGGATGTGATGTTAGGGGAATCCAAACCCTCATGCTCCTCATTAGGCTGTGAGTAGGGCCTAAGTTTCCCACAATTAGAACCAGTACCTTAATGCCTCCTGACATCCAAAGTACAAAAGCAACCTAAGGAAATTTAACATTGCACCACTCAGCCTTTGGAGCAAACCAACTATCAGCCAATAGTGGAGGATTCAAGAAAATAGAATCTGGGAAGCAGTTGGAGCTGTGGCTAAAAATTTTGGAACAAGGATGGCTAACAGAGGAAGAATGACCTTGGGGGGTCATAGGGGGCACTGCTGCTTGGGGTCTGGCGAAGAGGAGATCTCAGGAGGAAAAAGGGATCAACAGCGATGGTACAACCAGGGAAATGATAGCACTACACAGGTGCTACCATACAGTTGATTCATTGCAGGCAGAGCAGAAGCCTCCTTTCAGGTATTAGGGGAGCTGCTCTTTCTACACTGACACTCACAGATCCTCCCCCAAATGTCAGAGGGGATTGCAGATCTTAGCAGCTGGGCCACAAAACAGATTAGACAGTCAAGACCAAAAGGTGAAAGAGGCCACGGAAACGTAAGATGAGTTATTTCTGGAGTAGCAGTAAGATTCTGGCACTTGTCTTGTATGATGACCCTAGTTCAATGTGTACTTTGAAGAGCAACAGACAGACACTAGGAGACTATGCAACTAGCTCTAAATCACTGGTACATGAGCATTCTGACACAGACCCATGTAATACCCAGGAAAATAAGTGCTTAACCAAGATGATGCGGAAGAGGGAGGGAGGGAAGGAGAGGGGGGGAGAGAAAGAGAGAGAGAGAGAGAGAGATTTTTTCCTTAGCTATAATTAGCAAAGCATTTGGCATTTTTAAAGAAAATGAGCAAGGTTGAAAGTCAGTATCAGAAACACACAGAATACTACTTGTGCATTTTATATTCACATCTAAGTTAGCTATTTTGCAAATTGCACTTATTTATTCCATTGCGTGAACTTTTGTCATCACAATTTCTTTTGTTTTTAAAAGTTCTAAGTTAATTCTCTAAAGGTATAATTTTAAAAGACTTGTGAGTTAGAGCCACTCAACTAATAATCACAGGTAGGTATCAACAGTCAGAATGGATAAAATAGGTAACTTAGTGGGTCCTTTGACACACTAGTCTTTTCCAAACTCTCTTCCAGTCTACCTATGTCACATGTTACATATATAATTCCCTTAAACAAATTCTCAACTTGTAGGAAAATGGTTGTTTCATAAGTAAATACCACTCTTCTTGTCATTCCATCCTTCATCTAGAGCCTTATTACTGTCAGGAAACTGGGTTTTCTGAAACAAAGCAAAGAGGTCTGCTATCATCATGAAAAATCAACACCATGCCAGGGGGTCTTCCCAATGAAATAAGACATGAAACTGAAACAAGAGGAATAGCTACTAAAAAGGAGGAGAAAAACAACATATTGTGGGAGGTAATAAGATAACTTACCATAAAAACAGAAAAAGAATCAACTAAAAAGCTCCTGGAATTAATGAACAAGTAAAACAAAACGACTAACCTCAAGAGAAATATTCAAAACTCAGTTAACTTTCTGATATACCAGCAACAATCAGTTAGAATACATAATTAAAAGTCTATACTATAAACAACCTTAAGAAACCTATAAAACTGATTTTAAACATCTAAAAAAACAAGGTACTAAACAATACAAAAGAAAACCAGAAAAAAAGGAAGGAATTTTAGATAAGTTCCAATTAAAATTTTAGTTTCTGTTTTGTTGTTGTTTTTTTTAATAGCTTGACAAGATGTTCCTAAAGTTTTTCTAAAAGAATAGATAAAAATACTTTGCATTTTTTATAGTGTAATCAGCAAAGACCTGCCAGGCTAGATATTAAAAGTACAATAATTTTTCAAAAATTTAAAATAAGATTAGTGATTGGGGTTTCTCTGGATAAATTCCCAGAAATGAAATCACTGGATCATAAAACAGTTCCATTTTTAGTTTTTTGAGGTATCTCCATACTGCTTTCCACAGTGGCTGCACCAATGTGCATTTCCACCAACAGTGAAAAAGGGTTCCATTTAAGCACCCCCCCCCCACCCCAATATCACTGCAGCGTTATTTACAATTGCTAAAATATGGAGGCAGGCCAAGAGCCCATCAGTGGATGAGATGGGATATTTACACAACGGAATTCCACTCAGCTATAAAAAGGAGGAAATTTTTACCCTTTGCAACAGCATAGATGGACCTGAGAGTTATGCTAAGTGAAATAAGGTAGTCAGAGGAAGACAAATAACATATGATTTCACTCATATGTGGAATCTAATGAACAAACTGAACTATCAAGCAAAGTGGAGACTGACTTACAGACACAGAGCAGGCTGACAGCTCTGTGGGCAGGGCTAGAGCTAAAAAGAAAAAGGACTCACAGACATGAACATTAGTGTGGTGATTGTGAGGGGGGTGGGGTGCATAAGGGGGATAAATGGTAATAAGAAAAAAATGGAAAAAACTAATTAAAAAAATAAAATCTTTAAACTTTTTTTTTAAACAGGCAAAACAAGACAAACTGAACAACTATGTCAAGAATATGTCCTGTGACATATAAAAGCTTCATATAACCAAAAGAAGCACTTGTCCACAAAGAAAGAAATAATGTTAGGAAAAATGATAATATGGAGAATACAGCATGACAGAAAAATACATTCTTGATGGATTAAAGTTGTATTTAAAGAATACAACTTCTTAATAAAAGCACTTTTCAATGACTATGTACACATTAAACACCCAGAGGGAAAAAAAAACAACTAAAGTTAAATAAAATTGCCTTTGCCTTCTCTGTCCACCAGATGGAGCCGCTTACTCCCTAAACCCAAAACCGGGTATTTTATGTAGCCTGACCCCTACTAAGTGGCCCTGCACCCTGCCAGTCCTCTAGTCCAAAATGGCTTAAGAAGGTTGAGAAGGGGATTGTGGGAAGAAAAGGAGGGGGAGGGAATGGGAGTGGGGTGTGTATGAGGGGTAGGGGTGGGGTGGACTTACACAGCTGGAGGTCTCATTTAGCTCCAGGCAGATAGCTTGGGTCAATTTCACTTCTTTGACTTGGGAACATTTGATGTCTCCCTGGATGAAAACACAAACGGTAAATAAATAAGTCATCATCGTTGCTTCTCATTTCTTCTCTACTTCTTTTCCAGTTCGACTTTGTGAAGTGCTCTCTTAAGAGATGTTAGAGAAAAGGAAATTTGAAAATTTGTTAGGTGACTAGAGCTTTATAATAATTATACTCTCTTCCTCCATCTTCCCCCACCCCTCATCCCCAGCAGATAATTAAACTCTTTGTTACTAGCCTGGGTGTGCAGGCAAGTAGCTATTTGTGAACTTGGTAAACACTGGCTTGGGTGGTGCAGAGATGGAAGACCACAGGATCTTATCCCATTGGGCTGTTTTCCTCCCATGAATTTATTCCAAGTGATCTCCGTTTTTCTCCTGACCCCTAGAACTCTACACATTCCTTTTCTGGCTCCTTTAAGAAAATGAAACACAAATCAAGCCCTGGTGGCACAGTGGATAAGGTGCCGGCCTGCAAGCCCAAAGGTCGCTGGTTCGATTCCCAGCCAGGGCACATAAGCAGGTTGCAGCCAGGTCTCCAGCCAGGTCTGTGGCTGGAGGCAGGTGAAAGGCAACCACACACTGATCTCTCTCTCTCTCTCTCTCTCTCTCTCTCTCTCTCTCTCTCCCCCCTTCTCCCTGTTTCTGTCTCTGTCTCTGCCTCTTTCCCAACCCCTCTCTCTAAAAATAACGGATAAAAATCTTTAAAATAAACAAATAAACAGAAATCAGGCAGGACCCTCAAGGCCTGCTCCCAGGTTCCGCGCCCTCACATCTTTTACCCTTTGTGCTGCCGCTGTGGACAGCTGCGGCTCCACGGCTGAGAAGGGCGGGTCGAGCTCACTAGCCCTGGTTTACTCAGTGCCTCACTGCTTCAATGCCTGGCATGGCTGCCAGGCCCTTTCACACGCAGGATGTGGTATTTGCCCTACACATTTTGGGGAAAACGGTCGCATGGTGGAAGATGGTTTCCAAATATGACCAAAGGGGAATGGTACCCTGGTCAAAGCCAAGGGCAGGAGGTACTAGAAAAATTAAAATACCGGGGATTAGATGGATCTCAGCTAAATCCCTTTACTCTCTACTTCCTGGAAATGCAATTCCCATGGCACAGGTCTCCCTCCCCACCAGACTCCAGGCCTCTCCTCCCCTTTCTAACCCTTCCAGGAGGATTTAAGCAGCATGTTTTTCATGCTAATTCTTAATGACCCAAATCTCATTGGTTGGGATGAGGAGAGGTTAAGGGAGCAGAGAGCTTGTATACATACGAAGTAAGGGGGGCAATCTGACATTTTTGGCCCAATTCACCCACCTTGATGGTACTTGGGGTGGGAGAAACTGATGTATAGGGTTTGGTGGGAAATGTCACAGGACTGGTGCTATTGTCCGGGGAGTCTGAAATATTTCCGGGTGACATGCTGGGCTCCAGGGCCATCCCTGAAGTTGTAAAGTTGGCTGGGGTGGAAGACACTGTGATGGCTGAAGAGGTCTGTGTCTGGACAGAGGAGTTTGTGGTTGCCAGAACTGTATTGATCCCAGAGGTAGATGTGAAGTTGGCTGTAGACTCTGAAAAAGACCGAAGCACCAGTGTGCATTTGGGCACCTTTGCATAAACACACACACACACGCATATATCCTCAGGTCACTGTCTTGAGTGAAGACTTCATAGATAATGACACAAGCAAGGATTCAACCCAGAAAAGGGAATCTGGGGATTTAAGAGTTACTTCATGTCCTCACCCTTACCAAACTCATTGCAAGCCTGCTCTTGGAATCTTAGCCGAAATCTGGCATGTATCAGAGGTGCTGCAGGATTCTAAAGCTTAACTGGATGCTGGTTCAGCCTAAAGAAGTCAAAGACCCCCAGTTTGAATCTGTACACACCTTCGCTTAGAAAAGATCAGAAATCTGTAGGGAGATCTCATTTAATCCTTATTTTATCAGTAAGCTGAACTCATTACTGACCAGGGTCGGTGGCCAAGGCATTGGTCTGAGAAAGCTGTCTCTGTAGGAAGAATTATCTAGAACTTACTTTAAGGTACCCTAGACACGATGCCCAAGCCATCATTAAAGGTAGTTATATGTTTCCATCTATGGGGGATGCAGGGGCAGGAAGGGTGATGTCCTAATGCTTTCCCCAAGCACCGGCAGCAGCCCTTGGGGTCCCAAGACGGACACTTTTTTACCTGAGATGGTTGCTGTGGTCCCTTTGCTGTCCGGAGAGACAGGGTTGAAGGTAGTACTTTCAGGAGTTCTTGGTGCTGTGGTTTCCTGGCTGGATACATTTGTAGGAACAAGGGAAACCATTTGGAAAGTAGTAGGCAACTTTGAGGCAATGGTCGTCAGGTTGTCCGAGTTTGTGAACCCAGAGGCTGTTGGGAAATAAGAAGGTAAAAGTCAGAGCCTAACGTGTCCTGGAGCCTCCTGACAGCACCTGATTCAATGCCTTGGCTTCAAGTAGAATCCGTCTAGAACATCTGGTGCTCGGTTTGGTGGCGCATATACCAACATTGCAATAATAGAGATCAGCGTGGCCCCTGCACAAGGGTGACATGCAAATTTGGGAAGAGTCAGAACATCTCCTGCCTCCCCTGGTAAGGCAACAGCTACAAGAATACCCTCTTGGACAGGCGACTAATTTCCCACTACTAGATTCATCTTAAGGACACAGGCAAGGGAAAAGCTTGCATGCAGCAAGTGTCTGGGGTAGTATTAGCTATGGGAGGATTAGCTACAAGAGGGAGCTGCAACTGAATGAATTACAGTAGCATAAATGGCATATGAACTTCGGGGGCCATAATCATTACCAATAAAAAAAAATTATGGGAAACAATAGCAACATGAGTAGATGAGTCTATGTTCATAACATGTTAAGCAACATATTAAAACATCAAATTATACCTGGGTAAATATGGCAAAGATCTAAAAGACAATCTTCCCTTTTTTAAAAAAAAGATTTTGTTTACTTTTTAGAGAGAGGAGAAAGAGGGGGAGAGAAACATCATGGTGTGGTTGCTTCTCACATGCCTCCAACTGGGGACCTGGCCCGCAACCCAGGCATGTGCCCTGACTGGGAATCCACCAGCAACCCTTGGGTTTGCAGGCCAGCACTCAATCCCCTGAGCCACACCAGCCAGGGCTTCTTTCCCCGTTTTAATGTATCCCTCTCACTTCTTGTCATTCTCTATCCTGCATGTTAACCTTTGGAATATCATTCTCTATCCAGCATGTTAACTTTTGGAATAATCACTAGGTTCACACCATTCTATACACAATCCCCTTTAGAATCTTCCATTCTTCCTTGGTTTTCCAGTCCCAAACTCCCCTCATTCTTTCCCTCCTGGCCTTTAAACCTATTCCGTTTTCCTCTGGTTGAAGAACTGCAGCAAGCAACCCCAAGGTTTCTTTCAGGAAGCTCTGCCCTAGAAATCCAGCCGATGAACTAGAGAACATCAGGCCTGATTTCTCATCAGATGTAGTGAGATGAGCAAGAGCTCAACTTTGGCTCTGTCAGTAACTCTGCAATTTCCTGTGTGTGTGTGTGTGTGTGTGTGTGTGTGTCTTGTGTGTCTCAGTCTATGAATCTCTAAAGTGAGGGGTTGTCCAGATATAGATTCTTAGGAGAATCAATGAGATAGATGTTAAATTGCTGTAGTACAGTGTTCCTGGATCCAGCTGCTCTCTGAAGATCCTCACGAGGGTTCTTGACCGCCCCTGTTTCATGGGGTGGCCAGTAGTTCCATCCTTAGACCCAAAACGGAGAAGCTCCTGCCTGGATCCTGAACTTTAGAGACCACACTCTGATCCTCCTCCTGCCCTGCCCGGCCCTGGACCAGAAGGAATCCACGGAGCCCACAGAGATGTATCCTCTCTTTCAGATCATGTCTGGGGGCCAGAAGTCCTAGAGCTTCTTGCTTCTTTGAGGGTCTGCGTCGGCCTGTTCCCCTATCCCATCCTTCCCACGGTGAACGGCAGCACCAGTGTGTGCACCTCCGAGGGGTGGCTCTTTGCAGCGAGAAGGGTTAGAGTGTAAGCATGTGGGTGGGGTGTCCCTTATATGCACGCCAGGTCCCCTCTGGTGTAGACCAGAGTCATGGTTAAGAAGAAGGAAAGGGGTGAGCTGGGGTCAAGGGCCATCTCTTCCTGCTCAGCCAATTTGTGGGACTGGATCCCAGGACTATGAGAGTCTCAAATTCAAATGTGGCTTTTCAGGTGCCTGTGAAGATACACTCCCCACCCCCCCAAAGGTCTGAGAAATAGAAGGTATTCTATTTATCAGCTACTTGGCCTGATTTATAATTTTCGAGTATGCAGACATTTAGTATGTGTGCCTCCATTGTACTCTGGGACCCGATACATGTTAGTGGTGGACTTGGTATCCAGAGCTCACTCCCAGCAAGAAAAAGCTCTTGAGGATCCCTAAGTTTTCCTGACTGAAAGCAAGGTGTTTTGTTTTGTTTTTTGCTTGTTTCCTTTTTCAGAGGTTTCCAGGTAAAAAGCAATGTCAAATGACACCTATCCTTTCCCTCGGCCACAGGAGGAAAGTTAGTCTTCAGTTTGAAGGCAATTCACCTGGGCTGAGAATGTTCCCCACGTGGGGACTGGTAACAAATCTCACTGTCCCGTATACGTCCCCCCAACCTGCTGCAAGAAAACTGATGTTAAGGGTGAGGACAACAATCAATGTTAGTGTTATGTGGCAGGTGAGCAGGAGGACAAAGTCATGTTGCTGTCTCCACTGTAGAGATGAGAACCTGAATCCCAGGGTTGGGGGTTTGGAAGCAGGCCACACCTGCTTCCTGTGGGGCAACGGGCAATGGGGTGAGGAGGTGTCACTGGCTCTCAAGTACTGAGGGTCAGGGCACTAAACTGCTAAGAATCCCCCTGGCTGGTGGCACAGTGGATAAGGCACCGGTCTGCGAAACCAAAGGTCGCTATTTCAATTCCCCAGCCAGGGCACATGACCAGGTTGCAAGCCAGGTCTCCAGCCAGATCCGTAGCTGGAGGCAGGTGAAAGGCAATCAGACATTGATGTCTCTCTCCCTCTCTGCCTCCCTTCACTTCTCTCTAAAAATAAATAGAAAAATCTTAAAAAAAAAAAAAAAAAAAAAAAAACCAACAAAAATAAACTGCTAAGGACCAACATGCATCCTTTCCACCCAGGAGAGAAAAGGAAGGGCTTAGGTAGGGAGTGACTTGAACAAAATAAAGTAGATGGGGAAGCAGATTGTCTTCTGCCCTTAAACAAGGTTTTCTCCACAATCTGACCACTCAGGGGGCAGGTGGTAAGAACTGAACTGAAGGGTCATCCTCTCTAGGTGCCATTCCAAGCCACCGCTGGAGCTCCTTCCTGCCACCACTCTTCCTGCCTACCCTTTCCTCTTCTTCCCCTTCATATATCAAATTCTGGGAATCCCATCTGGCCCAGCCCTTTTCTCAAAGGAAGCTGGGCCTGGCTGACATGATGTCATGCTTTTGAATCCCCCTCCCCCAGGGCCGCCTTCACCCAGACAGAGTTTTGAACTTTTCCAGATGTGGAGCGAGACCTGCTGCTAGTTCTGAGGACAGAGGTGCCTGTGCCAGATGAGTGAAGCAACCCTGGGCCCAGGCCAGCTACCAGCCCTCGAGGGTCGGGCTCCTCCCTCCCACCATTCGGCCAGGCACTGAGGAACTTGGAGCAGGACCCATCTGCAAATGACCCCAACCTCAGACCCATGTCCCTGAGTTGAGGGTGAGCAGGGAAGCCTCTGAGACTCTAGAGAAACTGGACAGAGAGGGAGTGCTGAGTGTGGAGTATGTGGAGGTTGGTGTAGGGACAAGGGACACCCCACAGGGCCCTGGGAGACAGTCCTGGCCAGGGTGCTGCAGTATAAGGCCCATCAGTGAGGGAGTCTCTGGCCCCCTTTAAAGACTTCATTACCATGAAGAGACTGAGGTCTTGAAGAAATGGCCTTTTTAAGAGTCAAGGTGGGCCACAGACCTCTTTTTAATCCTGATTCCCACACAAGTCCATGGCATTAAACCTTCACATCTGACCTTTCTTTATCTGAACATCTGATCTTCTGTTCTGCAGGGCAGGCAGAGCAGCTGCCAGATTCTAAAAGGCGGCTGATGAAACCTGCCCTCAGCTGATTCTAGACTGAAGGCACAGACCTGGCCCGAAGCGGAACGGACCACATGACAGTACAACTTAAAACAGAAGGAAAGGCTCTCTTCTCTTGTTTTCCTTTCACTCCATCTTTATTAACTGTCTCTCCCTAAGTACCCAATTTAACTCTAGGTACCTGGTTTAATCTCAAGACTTGAAGTTGACGCAAAGAGAGAAGATGAGGTCTCAGGACGTTTGCAAAATGAGGCCGCTAAGAAGCCAAAATGGATGTCACACACTTTATGTGGCAGAAGTCATTCATTGAACTTGCAGGTACTTCTTCAGAGGCAATCATTCTTGTTTTGCACACAGTGCTATCAAGCTTGGTTATCTGATATACTAGGCGAGGCCAAATATTAGAAAGGGGCTCTTAGAAACCAACACTAAGGAGAAGCAGCCACTAAAAATGAAGGCACAGAAATAAATGAAAAACAGACCTGAGTATCAAAACCCGCACAGGTCTGTAATCATTGTAAATAAATATGTACAGCTCAATAAGTATTGTGATGTCCCTGGGTACACCAAGATCAAATTATTTTCATGATACCTCTGAGTCGCAAAGATTAGTCCTCTTTTTTTTTCTGGTACACTTAAGGAAGCAGAGGCATACTAAATACATTTTTATAAAATTTCTACCTACCACTAATACAGATGCTTTTACTCTTTGAAGTGGGGGTGGAGAGAGGTTATAAATCCTTAGCAATCCAGAAAGGTCTGCTACCTCAATAACTCAATTTTTATACTTTAGGAGTTTGGATATTCCTGTAGCTGGTCTTATTTTTCATAGACCCTTAGTTCTATGTATTTTTCTGCTGGTGTTGCTTCCTGATCCCCTAGCCAGTCAGTCCCATTCTGCCTATCCTTTTAAATCCTAGCACTGGGCCCAAGAGGAGTTTCTGGGGGGAGTCCCTGGGTGTCTTAGCCCATAGAGATACAGTACCTGGAAGAGCCCCTGGCCTGTGCTGATGAGGTGGAAGAGCCTGGAATCAAGAGCTAGGGCTCTGCTATTAAACCATGATGGAAGGGAGGGCATAGCCTCCACTTCCCTACTGTTTCGAGGAGTAAAATAGACATGGGGTGCAAAGCAGCTTGTCTGGTAAACACTGGGGAAACGGTGGTTATCTTCAGTGCACCCTCTTTCCTTTGGCTTCCCCAAGACCTTAAGACATGTACCTCCACCACTTATCTAGCACAGATTGTGTACGCTGTTTCTTGCCTAGAGGGCTTGTCACTTCAGTTTCACTCTAAATTTCCTCAGTGCCAGAGCCATCTCTCCTGCTCACTTGTTTTACTCAAGGTGTTGCGCACAGTCCTCTGAGTTCAGAAGAAACACTTGGATTGAGTGGCGGATGCATCAGGCATAGGCACACCAACCACCTCGAAGTAGAGGGGTCTTACTCGATGCTTATTTTAAGGGGAAATGTGTTAAATTAGGGAGTGTCCATGGGAAGACAACTGGAATTTAGGAGAGTTCTAGAAACCAAGTCACATGATGGACAGCCTAGTGCTGTTATTTCATATGTTAGCCCAGGGGTTGGCAGCTGGTGAACTGAATCCCACCTGTGGGCTGTTTATTGTACAGCCAGTGAACTAAAATTGGCTTTTATACGTTGAAAGTGTTGTAGCATACAATAAAGGAGAGTATGCATCAGAGACCACCATGCCTTAGGGTCTAAAATATATACTATCTGGCCCTTTACTATAAAAGTTTGCTGACCGCTGATCTAAAAAAGAATTTGGAGAGGGAGAATAATTTTCTTCAAGCTACGTTTCACTTGTTTATTCATTCTTATTTTTCATAAGTACCAGTGATGTGCAAAGGACCACACTCGGTGCTGCGGGAACCACGACTTCAGAGAAGATTCCTTCCCACTATAACCACGACTTCAGAGAAGATTCCTTCCCACTATTAGGTGTCAGTGTCATTAGCATTTAAATATATCCCTGTCCTCACCCTGGCCAGGTGGCTCAGGTTGGAAGGCTGTCTGGTATCCCAAAAGGTTGGGGTTTGATTTCTGGTCAAGGCACATACCTAGGTTTTAGGTTCGATCCTTGGTCAGGATGCGTACAGGAGGAAACCGATCAATGTTTCTCTCACACGGATGTTTCTCTCTCCCTCCCTCCCTCTCTTTCTCTTCTTCTCTCTCTAAAATCAACAAATGTATCCTTGGGTGAGGATTACTGTCCTCAAGGAAAAATCTAGTGTGGTGACTAGAAAGTTCCTTCAGGATTGCCATGAAGAAAGAGCAGAACAATTCTGTGAATAGAAAGAACAGAATTAAGCCCTGGCTGGTGGCACAGCCTGAGAACCCAAAGGTTGCTGGTTCAATTCCCAGCCAGGGCACATAACAAGGTTGCGGTCGCAGGCCAGGTCTCCAGCCAGGTCCATAGCTGCAGGCAGGTGAAAGGCAACCATACATTGAAAAGAAAAAAAGACAGAAAGAAAGACAGAAAGAAAGACAGAAAGAAAGAACAGAATTAAAATTAATGACTAGAAGTTATAGGAAGGCAGGCTACTTTTACTGCAATACAAAGAAAAGCTTAAAATAATGAGCTTAGTGTTTTAAAATTGAAACGTGCCCTGGCTGGTGGCTCAATGGATAAGGCACCGGCCTGTGAACCCAAAGGTCGCTGGTTCAATTCCCCAGCCAGGGCACATAACCAGGTTGCAAGCCAGGTCTCCGGCCAGGTCTGTAGCTGGAGGCAGGTGAAAGGCAACCACACATTGGTGTCTCTCTCCTTCTCTGCCTCTCTCCCTTCCCCTTTCTCTAAAAATAATAAATAAAATATTAAAAATAAAATAAAATGGAAATGAACTATTCTGGGAGATAGTGAGCCACCATCTTTCCTGGGAGCATACAGCAAGCATCCTTGTTTGGGTCTTGGGGAGTTGGGGCCTGGTTGAATTAGTAAAAAGAAGTGGGCTGACACCTTCCTTTGCATCAGAGGTTAAGCCAAAGTGTGAGTGTAAACCAAGAGTCTGCAGCCTGAATGTGCCCAGAGTGTGTACTTAGACTCCCCTTTACTATTCAAATGATGTGTTTTGGACCCCACCCATTTGCTATGGAACCCCAATATCCTGAGTTTTCTCTGGGGGCATGCATTTCTCCCATTCCCCTCTTCCTCCAATTTCCTGGTTGCTGCTGATTCCTGAATAAACTCTGGGCCTCCGGGTCCTCAGGCCGCAGCAATTCTGTCTGTACTACTTCATGGCCTAACCAAGCATCCATTCCTTCATCCTCCTCAGAGGACGGCTAACACAGGGCTAGGACGTGCTTACTGGAGGTTTGGGAGCCTGGAGCCAGGCCACAGCCCAGCCCAGAAGAGATGATGACATATCTCTGATATTCTAGACACTACTGTGCTGAACATCCAGGTCTGTTCCACCTTCCACTCACCACTGTCCCTCTACTGTTCCAGGCCCCTCCCCTCCTCCTGTATCTTCTTGGACTCTGGGGCCCTTCAGCCTTTGGTCTGTTGAACCCATCCAATACAAAGTTCCACTGTTGGAACTGTTCCATGCTGGGCAATTCATCCTTTTGTTGAACTACACCTCCAGAGTTCATCCAGGGCGCTAGGTTCTCTCATCCAAAGACTATGTAAGGAATTTCTTAAACAATGGAACTGGCCACCTAGAGATGCTGCTCCCTGGGGAGATGTCAGTTATAGGTTCCTTAGGGATTTTTTTCCCTTCCTGCAATCAACAAAGAGCAGATTTTCCAATTAAGCCCAAACGCCTTTTGCTTTATTTACACCTGAAGGGGAGTGGTTTCTTCCCAGGAGAGCTCTGACTGTGGGTGTTAGGATGAACCCCCACTCCTCGTCTCTCATCCCCTTGAGATAAATGCATGTCTCTCTTCAGCAAAGTCTGGCCCGTGGGACTAAAAGTCATAGATAATGTGTTTTTATTTCTTTGCTGAGGAGGGAAGAAAGTGTTCTCATTAGAGAAGTCAAAGCCCAGAAAAATGTGGAAATTCTGTCCTGGCGACTCTGAGCATTTTCTCCTGGACGGTGGTGTTTTTGTTCAGCTTCCATACCTTCCTATTTTCAGTTCTTCACCCTCGGCCATTTAGTGAGACTGAGCAAAGTCCACGCGAGAGGGAGGCCCAGGCACCCCGAGGGTGGAGCTCGGTAACCATCCAGCCCTGAACGTCGGCCCGGGCTTGCCTGCCCAGGGTCTAAAGGAAATCAGGCAGTGAGACCATCTGAAGTGGAATTTGTTCCTCCCTGGTATTTGTTTTCATAAGCTGTGCAGGAGTTTATCTGCTGCAGTTTGGCATTCTTCGCCCTGAGCTTTTGAAGACAAAGACCCGCAGGATGAAGGAGGACAAGTGAAGGAGGCTCCCAGGAGGTGGAGCCAAAAGGATAAGAAAAGAGGCCCAGACGGCCGGTTTTATCAGTCGAGGGGGAACCCTGCTCAGGACGCGCATCTGCAGAGGGTGTGCCAGCAGGGTTGGCCCTATGAGCCAGAGGGCTGGGGGCCGCTGAATTAGTCAGAGGTCCCCAAGGCTGCTCCTCCTCAGTCGCCATGTGGCAGAAATTCAAAGGGTGGAGTCCTCTCTCCTCTGGAAAATATCTGATAAAATTCTTTTCCCTTTTCTTTTTTCCCCTTTTACATGTAGCCCTAGACAGGATATGGGTGTGGGGTCTGCATGCACAGAAGGACCCAAAGGAAGAAGAGGAATGTGGGGGGTGGCTGGGGGGCGGTTGTTAGGGAGATCTGGGGACAGGCCATGGAGAGCTTGAAGAAAACCCCAAGCCTGACAGATGGGCTTCCTTAATGACCTCAAGGTCTCTTCTTCCCAGCTGGTGGCCTCTCACCACCTCCCTGATGCTGGTCACCACCCAGGGCCACCCCATTTCCAACTAAAAAAAGTCTACTTTTGGTTGGCTGCTCTGCCCATCCCCACGCCAACTTCTCACAGGGACAGAAGAAAGAACTTCCCAGAACAAAGCTCTGTGTTGGGCTAAGTGACGGGAAAACCACAGAACCCCTTTCTGCCCTAAATTTCACAGTAACAACAGCACAGACTTTCGGCAATGTCCGTCATTGACATCTCAAGGTATAGTCACTCACTCAGTTCATTTACTCTACAATATATCCCAGGATAGAAAAAGACTGCTAGTGTTAAAACACACACACACACATACGCACACACACGAAAAAGGTCTCAAGGAAGGCCCTGAGCTGACAAACTGGGCCACAGTCCGGCAAGATTGAGAAAGGGACCCAGGCCTTTCCACTCCAAGCTGAGATGCTGAAATTCTCAACATATCAACCCGAGGTTTTGAAGAGGTTAAGTTGCTCTCCCCACCCCCACTGCCGCAGGGAGACTGAGACCAGCCAGCTGAGGAAATAAGGAAAGGGTGGGCCTCACTGGGCCCAAGACCAGGTCACCATCACAAGCTGTGTAGTCAAAGCAGAGAGGAGCATCTGATCAACATCAGAGCCTCTGATCAACTCTTGGCTGTTATGAGGGTGCAGTCTAGCACCCAGGGGAGTTCCCCTTTCTAGGGCTCCCCCACATCAGGGGCAGCTTTTTCCCTTCCCAGAGGCCAAGTCTGGGGCAGCCAAGCAGGTCAACTCAGAGCCTAACCTTGAGCTTCCTCCAGCCTGGAATGGGTCCCTTTCCAACTAGGTGTACCCAAAGAAGGACAGCAGAGGAGGGTGAGAGCAAAGGGGTCTGGCTGGCTGGCCCACACTACTCTGTGGACCCGTGCTGGGTGGCCTTTCGGAAGAGAAAGGGACTGGGAGCTCTGAAGCCTGGAAGCAGAGTCTTGAGAGGAAAAAAAGGGAGAAAAACTTAACAATGTGTAAAACCTTCTAAAGGCAGTGAAAAGAGTTAGACAATGTTGTCCCCAAATGAAAGCAATAAGAAATAAATATGTATTGAGTGCCCCTCTTTTTTTTTAAACCAAAGTGAGAGCAAGAACTTAAGAAGTAAGAGCATTGTGGATGAGGAGGAGTATCTGCTAGTCTTCTGACCTGTCCACTACTGTTAGAACTTGGCGGGGAGGGGGGGTGGGCAGAGAAAGAAAACCCCCAAACCTAACCAGCTGAGTTGGTGCCAGGTGGAGAAGCTGTGGGAGACGGAGGCAGCGCCTAGAACTAACTTCATTCTCCACCGCCTTCTCTCCAGCGGAGTAGGTGTGGGCGTCACCAGAGCGAGTTGCAACAGCTTTGCGGTCCTCAATGCAAGGATTTTCGCACGGACTGTTCTCCATTCCAAACCCCCCTGGTCTCCTAACTCAGCCTGCCTCCTGCGCCCCGTCCCACGTTGGCTTTGCTCCTTTTCCTTCCCTGTCCCATTCTGGCTTCTCCCGTCTAGGTGGTCTTCGGACGCCTGGACCCCTTCCCCGCAACGCGCTCAGGCCCGGGTTTTTCTGAATCAACCATCAACCACAAAACTTGGCTGCTACTCTCCTTCCCTCTCCAACTTTGCGCTCCGCACCTTTGGTAACGCGAAGAGACGCGGGCACCTTCAAAGCGCTTTACACTAGAGACAACTCCGGGGAGTCGAGTCCTTAGACTCCGGGACGCCCAGGGCTGGCGGTGGGTTAACACCGAGGCTGGTGCGCTCTCGCAGCGCGGTCGCCTTCTCTTCCTGTCCCACCTCCGCCGATTCACAGGTGAGGGGCTGGGCCGTTCCCGCGGCCCTTGTCCCACCAAAGTCTGGAGCAGCCGTGGGCGTGGGGACGTGGGCCGAGGCAGGGTCCCTTCCCTCCGTGCAGCCCGCTGAGCCCGCCCGGCCTCTAGAGGAGCGGCGACCCTCCCGGCCTTGCCCGCGGCCGCGCGCGCGGCGGGTACTCACGCAACAGACTCAGCAGGCAGAGCGCAGCCCAGCCCCGCGGCATCCCGCGCTCCGCGCGCGCGCCCCTGCGGCCCAGCATCCTTCCCGCGCCGCTCCAGAGATGCACAGAGCCCGAGACGCTGCTCGCTGGGCTGGGGACCCGCTGCTCCCGCCCCTCCGCCCGGGATCGGGGTGGGCGATTCTTGCTTTTCCCCTCCCCTCCCTCTCTAGTGCTGGCAAGGCCGGCCCCTCTCCTTGGCCGCCACTTACGTGAGCTTCCCTGTTTAGTCCCAAAGGCGGAGGACGTTAGGAGGGAGGCTAGGGTTGCCGCCTTCGGGGCCAAAAAAGGTGGAGGTTTGTGGGGGCCCCAGATGCCTCGTTCAACTTCATGTAGAGGCCCCATCTTACTTTTTCGAGTTCAGCTTCCACTTTACTTTTAACCCCTTTGTGTCAGCTTCGCGGGTGGCCAAGGTAGGGGAAAGTTTCATATAGACAAATTATTGATATATATATATATGATTATATATAATATACATTAATATATAATTATTATGTAATATATAATTATATATAATTATGATATATTTTTTCTCTTTAATTTAAAGTTTTAAGCTGAGGACCATCTTGTAGAAGGAATCTGCTGTGGAAGACCTGAGCTTACAAGTGCGAGCATTTTGCTAACCAGGTAAAACATAACACAGGTTCCATATGATGCATGTAATGATAGTTGTCAGGAGGCTGTGCTGTATGTTAACGAAGCATAATGAGTAAGAAGGGCATATACATGATTGTAATTATGCATTCTACCCATCCAAACTATCCTTGTCAATTTTTCTTTTCAGTTTTTTTCCTGCAAGGTCTATTTGTGTTCCCTTGAAGTGTTTTTCCTGGGACCAGCCCTAATTTCCCACCTGGTGAGATCCTGTCACCACTGTGATGTAAACCAAGGTCTCCTTAGCACCTAGATGCCTTTCTCCAGGCATTCTCTGTCCAACTCTGAGTCCCAGACTCTAGGGGCTTTGTCCTGCTCTCCTGTCAGAAATCGGACTTTCTCTCACTCCCTCCTCTCCTACCTGGTTGGTCCTGGAGCTCCCTATTCGTCACTAGTGGTTCAGGGTGTTGGTAAATGCAACTGCAGAAACTGAGCTGGACAGGCGGCCTAGTCACAGATTGGATTGGGGAGGTAGAGACGGAGGAGAGAGGAGCCAGCAGGAGCCAGGAGGAGCCAGGAGGAGGCAGGAGGAGCAGATGACGCCAGCAGGGAGGGGACAAGATAAGGCTCAGTCTGGGAGAGAGAGGTGTGCAGGGCTCCAGGGTAGAATCACAGAATTACAAACACCTAGTCCAGTCTCTTCCATGACGTCTGCACCACAGAGCCCAAAGGGAGAAAAGGAGGCCAGACCAGCACCCCCCACTCCGATCCTTTCTAATTTACTTCTCTGCAGACCCCTTCTCGCGTTATGAAAGCAGGTTTACTCTTTTTATTTATTTATTTTTAAATTTTATTGTTGTTGTATTACATCCATCCCCTTTCAGGTTTACTCTTAAGGTCCTTCTCTGACTTACTTGGTTTCCACAGAACAACTTCTGCTCTTGTTTCTCAACTTCCCTTTAGATAGGAAACAAAGGCTTTACATGACAAAACCAAGGACTTAAGATGCGAATTTGATAAAACACAATGGTAGGGTATGAATCCATTTCAAAGCGCAAATGATGATTTTAATTTGACCACATTGTGATCTTAAGAACCTGCAGCTGGAGGCAGAAAGAGCTGCAAAATACATTTTTATATCAAGCCTTTGTCCTTGGGACTCCTAATTTAGCTCCTCACTCCCTCACACACACACACACACACACACACACACACACACACACACACGCTCAGCTGCAGGAGCTGGGTCTGCTTCGTACTGAAAACCCGTTCGGCTCGCTAGGCCTTTCCTTCATTCTCCGTAATTTTTTCTGGTTACATCAAATGCCATTTGTCTCCCCTAACTGGGCCATGGGAAGCAGGAAACACTTGTCTCTAGCTCCTGAATTTCTTCACTAGCTTTGGGAACAGAGAACAGAGAGAATGACCCTCCCAAGCAGAGCTTCTCAAAGCATGGTGTGTGCAGAATCAAGGGGAGGGTCTGGGAATCTTTACTTTTAATAGGCATGCTCTGTGATTCTTAGGCATACTCAAGTGTCAGAAGCCCTGGCATAGAAAGAAGACCTGCTAGGTTCGAAGATGAGGTCAGACTTCAAGAAGGGAAAATTGGAGTGGGGGGATGGGTGGCTTATAAATCTCTTCCTTGAAGAACTACGGCTATTCTTCTCTGGCCTGCAAAGCTATGGTTGGCACTGGGTGATAACTGGCTACACTGCCTATTTTCCACTGTCCCTGAGGCTCATCACTTTGAGCACACACAGCCTAGCCCCAACTGAGGCAGGATAGTGAGGAGCCAGGAAAATTCATTGGCAAGTGAAATGGAGAAACTGAGACCAAGAGCTGATTAAAATTAGTTTTATCCGGTAGGATGACTCACCTGACTCTTTCTCTCTTGCACAACCACTCCTTTAAGCATTAAGCCCTCAGGGCAATGAGGTTCTGATCAACATCAAATAGTCTTAGGAACAAAGCCTCAGGTCTGTTGACCAGAGAGACAGGAGTTTTGGTCAAACTAGGGATGACACATCTACGCTTCAGTTGTGTTTCCTTTCCAAGCCCAGAAAAGCAGCAAAATCAGATGAAATGACATGACCCCGTGGCTGTCATCAGGACTAGGTGCAATAACCCTGCCCTAGTGCTGACCAGTCAGTAGAGGCCACGGCCCTGAAATGACACACCTGGAAAGCTGATGAACATTCTATCGAGATCCTCTCCTGAAATTCCTGCCTTTAGAAAACAGATAAAAACTCTTCAGACAAAGGACCCAATGCATGCTCTCTCTCTAGAGAGAGAAAGACACTCTCCAGCCTTTCTTCTCCTCGTGTGTATCTTTGCTTTTTTTCTCCTAAACTTGAAGGGTCCTTCTTTTGCCTCCCTAACTTGTTTCCTGAGTCCACGCAGCCCAGCTAGGTCACTTTTGCCTCTGTGACTTTCTCTCGCTCAAAGGCCAAAGCCGCTCTCTAATCTTCTCTTCAAGTGTACTTTCATGCCGCATGCTAAATAAACTTCCTCCTGCACTAGAGTTCTTGGCTCTGAATTCTTTCTTCGCTGAACTCAACAACCGAGAGCCAACATCGCCGGTAATGCAACCACCCACAAACTCAGCTTTTGGCCCCTGGACATAAGTCCACCCTGGGACCCCGGCCTTATGTTTCCTCATGGGCCATATAGAGTTCAATTAGCAAATCTCTTCAAAGCTCCAGCCTTTCTTGGCTGATCCTCAAAGTCTCTGCTTTCCTACTTCATAAGTAGGAAACATAAGCTGTTGCCAGAATAAGATGTTAACTACACTGCGCATAATGGAGGGTGCAACAGAAACATATAAAGTGAGAGGCTCTGTCAGGCTCTTTGTGGATGTCCAGGCCATGGGCTCCTTATATCCCCCACCCCAGCCTCCAGATACACACACGTCATATGGATCAATTTAAAATAACCCTCATCCCATGTTAAATAGAACTTCAAGGATGTACACAATATTAAGGTAAATTATTTTAAAGTCTTTTTTGAGTTTTAAAACATTTTCTTCACATTGTCCTTGTAACTCCAAGTTTATTACACTTCTATAGAACCATTAAAGAGTTGAATTGCAGTTTACAAGTTGGCCAAGTTTACTGTTTGTAAGCATTTAATAAAACTTTTGTTTATTTTGAATTTTCAAGTTTATATTTTCAAACCAAACCTCTTTTCCCAAGGTGCAAACTTGTTTTAGGTCTTTGAAAGCTCTCGGGGTTTGGATCCACATTTGGCAGGGAGGGGTCTGGTCTTTGGCGACAGACATGTTCAGATGCTAGAGAGAGGGGAAGAGAACTTGAAGTCAGAAGTGAGTTCCTTCTTCCTGCCTTCCAATGCCTATCCAGTGCCTTCTCTTACCAGAACCTCACCAGAAACCAGCTGACACAGGAGTCTGGGAAGTGTGGCATGTAGGTTCCCAGCCCCAGTGTCCTGTGGGAAATTAGCTCCAGGCAGTGGTAGCCTCTGCGGGCACTGTAAGCAGACAATGGTGACCACAGGGGAGAAGGCTCAGAACAAACCATGATGATGAAATTGCAATGATTATTGAGTCTATTTAAAACACTTAGCCAGAATCAAGAGGAAAGAGTTGGGGTAGGTTAACCCACTTGGGAAGGGTGCAAGCAGGGTGGAGGAACCATGCTATCTAAAGTTTGTGCTATTCTCCAATAATGTAGTCATGAGGACAGAATTGAGGCTAAATAAGGGATCAGTAGATGAAAGGTTCTTGGAGCTAATGTAAACTTGCTCCATTGGGAGATTCAAGGGCATGTAGGCCTGGCCACGGGTCTCTCGCACAGCTCATCAGTGTCCTGGGCTTCTTCCCTTTTCTGGGTGTTTCTGGAACAGAATATACACAGGCCAGAATGGAGACACCAATAGGTAGAAAACTTAAGGATGACCTGGCTGTCAGCCCCTGAGGTAGCATGAATTATACCTTCTGATTTGATTTTTCCATCCTCTTCTACCTATAAGGAACACTTATTCCCTCCATTCTTTTTTTTTTTTTTAACAATATATTTCCTTTATTCTTACATATTTACAGATTACAAACTTACTACATATTATAGCACTTCTGAATTCTGCCTGTGTCTCACAAGTGACTTGCTTACTTATTATCCACAGTTAGTACACCTGGTGAATTTCACCCATCCTATTGGCTTTTCTTGTCCTCTGTAGCAGAACTGAATATTCCCATATAATAGAGCTAGCCTTATTTAGAAGAGTGTAGGAGCACAGGGTTGGGACTGAGAGATGCTAGATTAGTAACTGACCCTGACCAGTTTCATGTATTCTCATACAGGTATAACCACTTTTCTGGCCCCGTCTACTCAGTAGTCTTTGTTTTCTCTCCTGATCCGAATTGCCATTGTTGCCGTATGCCACACCGTGCCTGTGTGTGACTGTTTCTGGGCTGTCTATCCATTGGTCGCCTATGTGTACCCACACATGTACTTTATCATTGTCTTAATTACTATAGCTTCAAGTAAGTCCCACTATGGGTAGGGCCAGTGAAGACTCTCATTTTCTTTAGTCAAGTGGCATGACTATTCTTGGCTCTTACTCTTCCATGTATGTTAGAATCTGTTTATCAGGTTCCTCCTCAAAATACTCTTTTCTGTTTTGACTTAAATTCTCTGTAAGTTAATTTGGAAAGAATGGAATCTATATTCAGCCAACTTGGTATAGGTCCCTGCTGTTGGTGGCTTCTTTAAAGTTTATGATTTTGCCTGTAGTAGTTTTAATTTATTTTTTGTTAGATTCATTTCTAGGTAATTGATGTCCTCTAATGCTATGGTAAATAACATCTTCTTAATTATTTTTGTTGCTGGAGTATTAAAATGCAGTTTATTGCTTTATTTAATCTTATTGAGTTACCTTGGTAAATTCTATGATTTCTAAGTATTTATAGATTCATTGGGATTTTCTTTTTTTTTTTTTCTTTTAATTTTATTGTTGTTGTATTACATCCATCCCTTGGGATTTTCTTTATAAATATCATAGCAACTGCAAATAATAATGATTTTATTTTTTATTTCCAGCCCATCTCCCTTTGAATTATTATTATTATTTTTAAAGTCAATGTGCTGGCAAGAGCATCTACTACAAGGATGAAAAATGTGGTCTATACATCCTTGCCTCATTCCAGATTTTAAAGGTTAATATTCTAATGTGTCCTTACTTAGGACTACATTTGCTTAATTTTCATACATGCTTTTTATTATCCTGAAGAAATTCCCTTTTACTCCTAATTTACTAGATTACTTTCTTTAATAATAAATATAATTTTAAAGGTCTTATCTATATCTGTTAAAATGATATATGGTTGTTCTTTTTTCATAAGATAGTGTAGTGATGTGCGTTTGTAGATTCTGCTAAAATGAAACCAACTTTGCATTAAACCTAAATTTGTCATGATTTATTATCATTTGCATACACTGTAGAATGTAATTTGCTAATACAATCTTCTACCTATGATTATTGTTTCCTATTCATAAGTGAAACGGGCCTGTAATTTTTTCTTCATCATTGTGTCATTGTCTGATTTTGGTATTGGGTTGTGAAGTCCTTATAAACTGTTTGGGGAGTATTCCCTTTTTATTCTCTTCTTAAAAGGAGATTTCATAAGATCGGGATGATCAGTCCCTTAACATTTTTATAATTATTCAGAGACTTCTCAGTTTAAAAAAATTTACTCTTGAATAAGCTGTGTTATTTTCCTAAGAAATTATGTATTTATCAAAGCTTTCAAATTATTGCTAATAAAATGCCTTTCATTTTAATCTGTACTTTATCTATGTTATCCCCTTTTTTCATCCATAGCTGTACTTGTTTGTGATACTTCGTCACAAATATTTGACTTACAGAAGTTTTCAAATATATATATATATATATATATATATATATATGCATGTACAGAACATCAAGTGGGTGGAGATTATTCTTATGTGGGATAATATCCCTCTCTTGCCCTTGGCAGGTGGGGCTCTTTCTTAGAAGAGAGTGAGCTTGGGCTGATCTTCAGTGCAGGCTTCTGAGATAATCTGCTGGCATCCTTCATAGGCCCCTTGGGATATTATTAAAGATAATAAGGTAATAATTTTCAGAAAATAGGCAGAAAATGCAATGGCTCATTCCTCCCTCCCTTCAAGCACGGGCCCAGGCCTACCATTCTAGTTTTGCTTCCTAAGGGATAAGCTTCTGAGTGACAGGGAAAGATGTGGTGCTTCAGTTGGACTGGCACATAATCCACAGTTTTTCTGTGCATGGCTATTAAGAACTGGTGACATTGCCCTGACTGGTGTGGCCCAGTTGGTTGCCTGTTGTCCCACAAAGTGAAAGGTCACTGGCTCAACTCCTGATTGGGGCACATGTCTGGGTTGTGGGTTCAGACCCTGGTCGGGTCACAGGTCACCAACAAGAGGCAACTGATCGATTGATATTTCTTTCTCACATCGATATTTCTCTCCGTTTCTTTCTCTCTCCATTCCCCTCTCTCTAAAAATCAAATAAATAGAATCTTTTAAAAAAAGAACTGGTGATATGACATATGAGTGGGGGGAAAAGGGCATCACAGTATGATGCTGTCTTGCTGTGGGGAGAGGGAAAAGGTCAGGATGTGATGTAAAAACAAGCATCACATACGCACAGTTATCTCTGGGTGGTGGAATTACGGGCATATTTCCTTTCATTCTTCATTTCTGTGTGCAGCATGTCCATTTTCTAAACAATAACTGTGTGTTACTTTTATAAACAAAAATAATAAATGACGCTGTTTTTATTTTTAAAAGGAAAAGGCTGTGGTGCTTGTTTGTTATTGTAGTTTCTTTTTTCACATGTGTCAAAACCTGGGTTGTCTGTGGGATCAGTGAGTGGTGTGATGGCTGGGAACAACTTGGCTAAAGGGTGAAGATGTCAGTAATGAGGGCGATGTGGGTCAAGATCCCTGAAGCGCTGGAAGCAGCTCCAAGAATGGGTTTGCAATCTATTGTTTGTGAATGGGAACATGTCTGCGCTTCTGGTATTGTCCCTTCTCATTTCCCTTGTGTCTTTTCTAGGCTTTCAATAAATCTTCCTGATGGTGCAGGCCTATCTCACCATTGCTCCTGAGTGCTACCAGACAGTGTTTGTATTTCCATTAAAACCAGGGTTTCAAAGGGGGTCCAGGTGGCCCTAGGGCTGGAGGAATCATTAATTAAAGACAATTTCAAGATGAAGGTTTTATTCGGAGAAACAAAAGTGAATCTACTTGACAAACTCTCTTTGGTGCTACCTGAAGGTAGGGGCAGTGAAGCAATTTCCCTCTCTTCAAGGCCCAAGAATCTACCTCAAGGGTCTGGGTCTTTTTGTACCTGATACTGCATCTAATTCGCTGGCCAACAGGCTGTAAAATCCAGGGACCCATCAGTCTTTGTCTCTGGAAACTCGAATGCAGAGCTTTAATGATATACATTTTGTAGAAGTCAAAGCAAAGAGGGCGGTTATTTTTAACTTGGGGCAGGAAAATGTGGCTGGAAAGGAAACATCTGTCCCAAACTGTTGACTCTTGCGCTTTGTGTAGAGGTCTTTTCTGTCTTGAAACCATCAAAAGTAAAAGAAGGTGGTTGGGCCAGGCGTGTTCTGGAAGTTAAAAACCAAGTGTCTCTTGCTTTTTGTGTCTCCCATTTACCTTCTGAGTTGGTCCTATGGCCTGGGAGAGATGGCTTAGCAGGGTGGGAAGTGGCTCAAGAACAGACAATTCCTATGAATTTTTTGAACCGTCCTAGTTCAGCGTCTTCATCCAAGGTGGCGCCACCCTTTAGGGTTTAAATTTTGCAGACTCCCCAGTTAGGGGTCACCAGAGGCCTTGCGGGGGGACGAAAGGATCTCTGCGTTCCAGGCACTTCCCTTGGCAGTCCTGGCTGCTGGTCTCTGAGCAGCCAGTTTTTCTTCAGAGACAGCAAGCAAGTTCCCTTTCCGCTAAGACATGCCAGCCTCCTGTGCGTCTGGCTGGGAAAAGGGGTGGGGGCGGGGGGCAAGTGCAAGCCTGCAACATTTCAGACACATCCTTTTGCCTCAACAGAAGCACTTCCCATCATTTCTTTCTTTTTTTTTTAAATTTAATTTTATTGTTGTTGTATTATATCCATCCCCTTTTTACTCCCCTCTGTCCCCTTCCCCACCCACCCTCCCATCATTTCTGAGCACAGGGAGCAAGGCTGAACGCACCCTTCAGAGTCTCGGGGTGGACCACCCGAAGAAGGAGACTGGGTTGCAGCAGATGGCGGGCAGGCCATGCGCTGCACAGGTTCAGCAGAAGATTCGCATAAACAAGTGGGCTTGTCCATGGCTCCCTCTTGAGTGGCTGGAGGTGGGAAAGGAGGAGCAAGATGGGTGTGTGTCGTTGGTTGAGGGGCTCCCATCTTTGTCTTGGAAAACTGACCAGAACAGTTCTGTGTTCTTTCTTACTCTCATTTTCCTCCCTCCCTCTCTCTCTCTTTCTCTCTTACTGTTTACAGCCAAAGACGGGGCCAGGAGAGAAACGAGTTTTGTTTTCCAGATTGAGTAGACGGTTGCCAGGAGAAATGACAAGGGGAGAGACGAAGAAAAGGGCCCACACCGACCCACTCCGACCTGCTCCTGTGCCCTCCCGGCATAGGCAGCAGGGTTTGGAGGGTGTGAAACTAGGCTGCCAAATTGCAAGAGTCTCTAAAAAGATCCATATGTCTGGGCTGCACAAACTTCTGAGCTCAGGGAGGCGGCTGATAACATCATCTTCTGGATGGGCGTACGGCTCTTTTCCTTGGGGGAAGATTACATGTCAGCTTGACTAGATGCCATCAGACTCATGATGACCCAGGTTGGGAACTCGGGGGGCAAGTGTTTGGGGTGTGGAGGAAGGCAGAGGAGCCGGGAGTGGAGTAAATAGGAAAGATGAAGTTTCTAAGCTGAAGTCTGGGAAAAATTTAGGAGGGAAGGACTTTGGAAGCTTCTGAACACTGAGTTTTCTTTGAAAATTCTTCCCATGCCAGGAGAGTTTTGTGGGAGCCACTCACTTTGCAGACAGATGCCAGCCCATTGGTCTGCTTCATGGGAAGTCTAGCCTCCTTATACCCACAGCTCCCCGTCCAAAGCCAAGGAAGGGTCTGTCTTCCCCTCACTTCTTCAGCATCCAAACTGTAGCCTCCTCTGGGCTAGAGGGTAGCAGATGGCACACAGCTGGGAGACACATCTGGTCTTGCAAGGATCAGAAGACGGCACAAAAGCCGGCTGAAATCCCAATGGCCACCCCGGAGTCATGTCTCCAAAGATTGGGGTGGTGCCCCTGACACTCTACCCAGATCCCATCTTGGACAGGCTTCATGTTTTTCCTTAGCTTTCCACGCCTCCTCTCCATTCCAGCTTCAGCTGGATTAGACAGAGATGATTTTGTGCGAGTAGCCAGGCAGCTGCTTCCCAGATGTGTGTTTTCTCCAGAAATGCTCCGATCCAATCTAAGGAGCTTTGAGAGGATTGGCTGGGGACAGTGGGGACAGGACCTGGGAGATTGCTCGAGCATGTATTGACCTGGGAGGGGCAAACACAGCAGTCAGCTCAAGGTCCCCATGGTAACGCCAGAGGATTAGAACTAGAGAGGTGGTGGGAGGGTCCTGGAGCGTTCTCAGTTTTCTCCAAAAATCTGTTTCCAAACAAACATATAACAGAACTAGTTTTGTGTGTTTGCATGTGTGTATGTGTATGTGAGCACACGTGTCTGAATGTGTTTAGGCATGTTCATGTGTGTGCACCCATTTCTTCATGTGCTTACATGTATGAGCGTGCATGTGTGCATGTGTGTGTTGCTTGACAGGCAGAACATGACTTTCTCTATCAAGGGCTTGGGTCTGCTACTTCTCCGCCTCTCCACTGCTCCTGCATTCCTCACCTGAAATATCAATGGCCCCTGTGACCATTCTTGAGCTGCTCTTTTTCATTCTTCATACAGCAGGCAGAAATGATGTGTTCAAAATATTAAAACTGGGTCATTTTATTTCCTTGTTGAAAACACTTCAATGACTTGACTTTGCTCTAAAATAAAATCCAAACTCTTCACCTTGGCCAATAAGACCTGAAGGGGCTGGACTCCAACTCCCCTCTCCACCTCCTTTTCTAGACTTGCCTCCTAGCTCAGTCTTCCCACCATGCTGGTTATTTTTGGTTCCTCAAACTTGCCAAGGTCTTTGCCATCCCTAAGTCTTTACCAAGCTGTCCATTTGCATGAGTCCTCTTCTCTGCTCTCTTCTGTAAACTGACTCCTCATCCCGTGGTCTTCCCTGACCACTTAACGGAAAATAAGTCCCCTTACCAGCCTCCTCTATTCTGCCTCACTGCACGCCATATTCAAAGCTCATTCGTAGTGCAAATCATGTTTTACAGTCATATGTTTACTTGTTACTTATCATCCCCATCTGACCGTGAGAAACACAACAGCAGAAACCATGTGTATTCTGTGCCTTATTGTAATAGACACTCTGAATATTTACTGAATGGATGAATGAATGAATGAATGAATGAATGAATGTCGTCTTGACCTGCTCTTGAGTGTTCTCCACTCTATTGCTTCCTCTTTTACACATTAGCATATTATCATATACTATTATAGTCATCCAATAAAAACAACATTATTTTTACTACTTCAAGGTAAGAAGAGGATAAACTCAAAAGAAAGTCTTTTCCACAAAAGTGAGGTCGGTGATACTATCCTCATTGGTTGTCACTGGTAGCACATGTCCTCTGACTGGCATTTGGAGACCTGAGCCTAATCTTTATAGATCGCACAACTGTTTCAAAAAAAAATCCTCATTTGAAGATATCTATTGATGAGAGAGAGGCATTGATGTGAGAGCGAAACATTGGTGGGTTGCCTCCCGTATAAACCCTGGCTGGGGGTTGAACCACTGACTTAGGTGTGTGCTCTGACTTGGAACTGGTGTACAGAGGATGCTTCTACCACCTGAGCCACTGGCCAGGGCATTCCTACAACCTTTATCCTCATGCAGCAGGGGTTAGAATTCTGCATCAGACCCTCAACACCCTGGTGGACCCGCACAAATCACTACCCCTCTCTGGGGCTCAGTCGGGGCATCTGTAGAATGGTAGTTTCTGTGATGTGGTTGCTAAGGTGCCCCACAACTCTAACTGTACCCACTGAGTGACCTCTAAGAAGCTGTAGAGCCCCAAGCTGTTGTTGGGTCAGGGGCACGTGGTGGGCAATTCCTTGTGTGAGGGGCAGCCAAGGGAGAGAGGGGAAGCAGCCAGAGTGGGTGGCTAATTCCTGTCTCTGACCCTTGGGGCAGCGCCGGTGGCTCCTGCCAGGCTCCCACACCTTGGCTAAGAATAGCTCAGCTCCTTCCTGCTGGTCGGCAGTCCTCCGGAGCCCAGAGGAAAGCGAGCTGGACTATCTAACCCCAGGCTGGGCTGTGTCTTCCGGCGATTCTCTCCTCCGCTCCGGGGATCAAAGGACTGCCAGGGATTGCTGTTCTAGTTTCTGATGCTACCACCTAATAATAGTGCTGTGGTGTGCACTGAGGTCACTGCTGGACGGTAGTGGGAAGCTGGGGACCTTGGGACCGAAAACTCCCGTTTCAAGGTGCCAAGGGTTGGGAGGATGTGTGTTTGGGGGAAGAGAGGGTTTTCAGGGGTCTTCCAGGTGAGCTAATTTCCAGCAGAGCATATCAAACTAAGGCCCTGAGGAAACAGAAGCTCCTGGTTCTGACCGAGTGGGCCGAGGTGGTGCCTGGGCACCTGCAGGGCAGCCAGCTCCCCAGCCGCCTGAAGCAGTTGGCTGGAAGAACCAACCAACCACAGATGGTCACCAGCCCGGAAAGCAGATTGCTGCCTGAGGGACTGGCCACAGTTTGGCTCCTGGGGTGACTTTAGGACCATTAGTAGGCCCCAGTGACTGAGTGGGCATATCATTCACCATCCCCAGCAGGGATGGCAGCAAGTGAGGATGTTGTTAGTAACTGTGCCAGGGCAGCAAGTGCGAGTGAGAAGTTCCCCAGAAGGTCAGGACATTTGTTTGCTTCAGTCTTGGGTGTCCATATTTCCCTCTCCCTAGATTTCTCCACACGAAGAGATAAAATGTAATAGAAAAGGAGTTTTCAAAATGGAGGAACCACAGAAATCAAGAGATTATGATCAAGCGTCTCTTCACTTCACAGGTCCTGCTTTTCATAACTCAACCGAGGGATCGGGTTGGTCAAAAAGTCCATTCAGTTTTTTCCCATAAAATAAAAGACACATTTTTTTTCATTCTCACCAACCACTATTGATTTGGATATTTTTGAGGATGTCAGCTGTCTCCCATGTGGTATAATGTTGATAGTTCTCAATTAATGCCTCCATTTGATCACTGTCAATCTCAACTGGTCCACGCAACCGTGGAGCAATGACCAGCGAGAAATCTCAAGCATGAAACTTCACAAACCACGTTTGACATGTTCAATCAGTTACATCACCTTCTCCATACGCTGCACACATCTTTTTTTTTTTTTTTCACTTCACTTGCATTTTATCTTTCTTGAAATAATCAAGCATGATGAAAATGCACATTTCCTTCCAAAATCCATATTAAAATGACGGCACAAAATCTCACCAAGTTTGGTGTTTTTTTTTAAATGTACACTGATAGGACAGCTGTCGCCATACAACCTAACCAAACTGTTTCAAAAGATGTTAAAAACAGCCAAACACGACTAGAGCCAGCTGATGGAAAAAAACCAAGCCAACGTTTTGGCTAGCCCACTATTATCTCAAAGGAGCTGTGCCCCAGACTTAGGGGGAAAAGGAGGTCCTTTCTCGGGAAGTTTCCTCACTTGGCTGGGGTGGGGGGCTGCCTGGAAGGGGAGATAAGGGGCACTGACAAGCCAAGAGTGGCCTTGTTTGTTGGTTTCCTGCAGCTAAAACCCTGAGCCAGTTAGTAGCAAACCTCCGAGAGAACCCCTGTAACTTTCTTCTATTCCAAAATAACGTCAGCTCCCAGTGAACTGTCTGGAACAAATAGGACCATTGTTGATTCATTAAGGAGTGCGTCAGGAACAAATCCTATGTACGTGGGAGCTTCTGTGTTAATTTCTAGCTAAAAACAAGCAGGGCGGTAGTCCCTCCTCTTAAGGAACTCTCAATCTAGCAGAGGAAATAGGGTTATGAACTGTGCAGAGCGGTGCCCAACGCTGTTTTGGTGGAGAAACCACTTTTTCAGAACCACTGAAGACTTGCACAACCTCCCATTAAACAAATGACAGTTGTCCACATAGTGAAAGCTTTGCTAATATGATGATGAAATTCACTAAGAGGACCCTGGCTGGTGGCACAGTGGATAAGGCACCAGCCTGTGAACCTAAAGGTCGCTGGTTCGATTCCCAGCCAGGGCACGTAACCAGGTTGCAAGCCAGGTCTCCAGCCAGGTCTGTAGCTGGAGGCAGGTGAAAGGCGACCATACATTGATGTCTCTCTCCCTCTCTGCCTCCCTCCCTGTCCCTCTCTCTGGAAATAATAAATAAAATCTTAAAAATGTTTCACTAAGAGGAATTTTGGAGTATTTGATAGGAGAGTAGCTTTTGAAGCCAGTCAGACCTGGATCTGGATTCGGGTTCTATTTACTTGCAAATGGTGCACTCCAGCCAGTTTCTTTAGGCGAGAAGAATAGCGCTGACTTCATAAGACAGGAAGGACACCTAAAACTTTAATGTGCACACAGATTGTCTGGGGACCATGTTAAAACACAGATTCTGATTCAAGAGGTCTGGGCTGGGGTCCCAGATTCTGCATTTTTAACAGGCTCCCAAGTGGTATTGATGCTGCTGGCCTGAGGACCACAGTGTGAGTAGCAAGGGCATAGAACATTACAAGGTCAAATATAAGTGTGAGCCCAGTGCTGACAAATGTAAGTCAGGTGCTCAACAAATGCACTGTTCCTATTTGAATGAAAAGTTAAAATGTTCATTTATCTTCATTTAAGTATCTCCCCACAAATTACTTATTATCCTGACTTAAAAAGAAATTTCATACGTTGGGGAAACAGCCCCCATTACATGTCTTGGGTAGCACAGAAGGCAGGCCAGTCCTTTTCACAGGCATGTGAGACAATCAAAATGGAGGGAAATGCAAGATGTAGAATTTCTGTCTCATACTACTCCCAAATTCTGTTCATGTGAGGGGTGATGGGACCTCTTTTTGAAATGTCACATCTTTCCTGCAGAAGGTGGAGACTATGAAGGTGTTGCTTTGAGATTCAGTGCCACCGGTAAAGAGAGACACAGGGGGTCAAGACATCAAAACATGATTCAAGATTGTTATCCCCGGTGGTTTTCCAATATGGCCCCAAATTCGCTGACACCCCTACCATTGAGAAGCAGGTGCCATGGCCTCTCCCCTTAAATCTGAGCTGGCTTGTGGCCCGCCTTGCCCAAGAGAGTATAGGGTAATGCCTTTGGGTGACTTCTGAGACCGGATCACAAAATGCCTTGCACGGTTTCCCTTTTTCGCTTATAGTGATTGCTTTTCTGACACACTTCCTCCCTTGGGACGCAGGTGTCACAGGGAGGGCCCCACGTAGACCCTATAGCTCAGAGCCCCAGTCCTGCAGGATCAGGCACCAGGGGTGCAAATGAAGGCGCCTCCAGCCATCCCGGTTTCCCAGATGAGGGCAGAGACCAGCGCTTCCTGCTGTGCCCTGACCTACATTGTTCAGGAATATCATAAAAATGTGAGTTGTTTTATGCCAGTTCCTTCTGGGGTGATTTGTGACTCAATAAATAATTCAAGCATAAGCAACATTTTAAAATTCAGAATAAGAAAATGTAGCGATGGTATTTAAAAATGAAAGTTGATCTTGAGCCCTATATATATGGACGTTAAATGTTATTTTCTATAGTTAATAATCCATTAGGTTTGAAAAAGTAAACATTAACTCTCCAACACGTTAAATTTAAATTCTGTGCTTAAGTATTATGTCATTAGAAGAGGAATAAATAGTGAGGGGGGAAAAATCAAGCTTTGGAATCAGACATATGGGCTTGAATTCTAAATTTAAAACTTACCATTTGTGTGGAAGGCGGTGGGCTTGCTATTGAAAATCTCAGTTGTCTAACCTATTAAATGGGAAAATATATCTACTAACTTGGGGTGGTAGTGAATAAAAATAATTATAGCACGTAAATAATAGTTATTATTCCCAAAAAGATCTCTGGAGAGCCCTGGCTGGTGGCACAGTGGACAGGCATCGGCCTGTGAACCCAAAGGTCGCTGGTTTGATTCTCAGCCAGGGCACATTACCAGGTTGCAAGCCAGGTCTCCAGCCAGGTCTGTGGCTGGAGACAGGTGAAAGACATTAATGTCCCTCTTCCTCCCTGCCTCTCTTCCTATCCCTCTCTCTAAAAATAATAAATAAAATCTTTTTAAAAAATCTCTGGAGAAAAATGTGCCCTAAGCAACTTGTGGTGGGAGAGATAGAAAAAGGTTTCTGACCAAACTGCCCCTAAGTTCATTCTTAAACTGAGTAAGAATAAGTAGGTTAGATAGTCTCAAACTTTAAAGATTTTCAGAAAAACTTTGGGGACAGATCCAACGAGGACAGACTTCAAAAAAGCAGTTTTGTAAAATGGGTATGTAAATTCAAAGAGTCAATAATAGTCAAGACAATCTTAAAGGAAAAATGAAGCTGGAGAGCTTATATTACTTTCTAGCAATTGTAAAGATATAGTCATTAAGATCCTCCGGTTTTGGAACAAGGAGAAGCAAAATGATGAATGCAACGGAAGAGAGAGCTCAGAAATACACCCACGTGCGCTTGGTCACCTGATTGGAAACACATGGATTATGAAGAATACAGAAAAGGAAGAGGTTGGATGAGGAGAACAGGAAAGAAAAGTATCACAGAACCAAAGAACTAAAGGGCATCAGGGAAAAGGGAGAGGTAGGCAGCATCAAGTACAGCAGATTTCCATTAAACTGAAAAGTTACTTTGAATTTGACTTTCAGGTGATTGTTGTCACTCAATCTGGCAAAGTGGACATGAATCAGTCATTTACAGAGCAAATGGAAATGATGGATTAGAGATAGGAAATATTAGAACTCCAAGTATTAGAGCTCCAACTGTGAGCTCTTCCCTCCAAGAACACTGGGTGGGAGGGAAGGTGAGGAATTCTCAGCAGGTATTTCCTACTTATTTATTAAGGACAATAGAGAATGTATGTACTTCTACAAGTTGAGAACATGGCAAAAGTTGACAGGAAAAAGTAGACCAGACATGCCATGAAGATATATTATATTGCTAGTCCAGAGGAAATTCGCTGGATTCCAGGGAAGAAAGAAAAATTGTGTCAAGAATAACATGAGGTTAAACTGTATTTTAAGAATCTTCAAATGTGTCCAGAAAACTGTTAACATTTCAGTTAAAATAACCTACTTATTAGACATCCTCAGTTATGTCTCAAAGGCTTTTTATTTGCTTCATAATATATATTGAATGTTTCAGGCATTAAAAAAAAGGGCTATAAAGAGTACTTAAAAAAGAGAACATAATCAACACAATGGAAGATCCTTTTGGATCACATTTCTAATGAAAACTCCGCTCCCCACTTCATCTGAAGGAAACCACCACCCTAAGTTTGGTGTTTATTAGTCCTGAATATTTCTTTTTATTTACAATGTTGTATTGATCTCTAAGTGGTAGATACTCTTCTGTACATTTGTATATTTATTTAATTAAAAAAAGTTTTTTCACTTACAGTTGACATTAATATTATTGTACATCAGTTTCAAGTGTATAGTTAGATAATTATACGGTATAATTTACAAAGTGATTCCCCAATAGTTCTAGTACTTACCCTACACCATACATAGTTATTACAATATTATTGACTATATTCCCTGTGCTGTAATTTCCATCCCCATGACTATTTTGTAACTACCAATTTGTAGCTCCAGTTTATTAAATGTTAGAAATATGTGGTATTCCATTATATGGATGTATCATGATTTATTTATCTTTTCTTCTACTGATGAATATTTCCAGTATTTTCCCATTATAAACACTAACCTAATGAACATTCTTACATGTTACCTTGCATACATGTGCAAGAAGTTATTTATGGTAAATACTTGCCTAGGGGTAAGATTCCTGGATTATTCAAAAGTTAGTATGCTCCACTTTAGTAAATATTAGCAACTTGTTCTCCAATATGATTGTTCTTACCAAACAGTTTGGGGAAAGTCTCAGCTATTATATCTTTAAACATTTCCTCTGCCCCGTAAGCTCAGGCCTTTCTTTCTAAAGCTCTGATTAGTTACTTATCAGAACTTTTTATCTACTTCTCTTTAATATGTTCTACCTCTTTGACTATCAGAGCTACATTTTAGATAATTTCTTTTTTTTTTTTTTTTTTTTTTTTAAAGATTTTATTTCATTATTTTTAGAAAGAGGGGAAGGGAGAGAGGCAGAGAGGGAGAGAGACATCAATGTATGGTTGCCTTTCACCTGCCTCCAGCCACAGACCTGACTGGAGACCTGGTTTGCAACCTGGTTATGTGCCCTGGCTGGGGAATCAAACCTGCGACCTTTGGGTTCGCAGGCTGGCGCCTTATCCACTG